>JAAMPD010000539.1:74340-92891 GCA_025266255.1 Trissolcus basalis | reverse complement strand
CAAAAGTAGTACGGCGAAACGAGCCGGATCTATTTCAGAGATGGGGTAAACCGACTCGTAAATGAGACAGCTATACTACGGAAAATTTATTAATTGTTCAATTCTTAGTTGAGTGGAGACAACAACTATAAGGTATGTTTACTATATATTTTTATTGTATATATTATAATGACATTTTAAACACAAATTTAATTTCTATTATTGGATTTAAGTATTGTTTGGTAAACATGAAATGAAATTGATGATTCATCAATCAATTTAATCGCTGTCTTATTTTGATGTGTTGAAAGTCTAAAACTCAAAATATTAATTTCTCGTTTCTACAAAGAGTTTCAGTTATGTTCCAACTACTGTTCTTACAACATCTCCGAAAATCATTATTAATTACATTTAAATTCTTACCTATTTTCTAGATTGTTTCTATCAAAAAAGAGTACAACCACGGAATGTAAGTAAGGGAGACAACCCAAAAGTGGTTCTAAAAATTAAATAATATATTCCTTAAAATAATTAACAAATAGCTAGTTTATAATCTTTAAAAAATATTATATAATTTTTAATTACTTTACAAATTTGTCCTTAGTGACCCATTTTTGGGTTGTTTCGCTTATTGATACCTTGTTATGTGAGAATTGCATTTTTGTTTTTTTAAGTTCTTTTTTTAATTTTTTACTTTGCAATTTCAGATTGCCACTCAATTACGGGTTATCAAATGCACCTGCTGGAAAACCTTATTGTTTTCCATTGGAAAAACAATATGTATTCAAGATTACGTCTGGGAAGCGATAGCCAATTTACTCCATGAAGATGACGATGAAATGGTACTCACCGTGGATGAATGGAAAAAGTAAGTTTGATTTATATTTTATATTACTTACACTTATTATTTTTACTAGCTTTACAACATCTCCGAAACATCAGTATTAATTACATTTAAATTCTTACCTATTTTCTAGTTAGATCCATTAGAATTGAAAATTTGCCTGTACGTGACAGCAAAAATCAACCAAAATCATTTCGTCATTTTGATAGATAAGGAAAATTTAGATGAGTACAAAAGGATGATGAGTGAGTAATATTAGACTTATAAAATCCTCATTCCAATAATTTTTTATTAACAATTTTTTTTTCAGGTGATGACGATTATTTTTTACAAGAGATCACCCGCCTTATCAATGAAGGTGTTATAACAATCGATGATCAAATACAAAAAATCTCACGCGTAGTTGGTGTTTCGTAAGTATACATATTTAAAATGAATAATAATAAAGTAAAATTGGTCAATTAATACATTTTTTTTCAGAGAGAATATAATTTTCAAGCTGCCTGGTAGTCCATCGGACAAAATCCTGACTAGTGATTGTTCACAATCCAATCAGTTTGAATGGGAAGGACAAACTAAAAAAAAAGGTAAGAAGTGAAATGAATAATTATTTAAATGAAGTGTATTGTTTTTTGATCAAATTTATTTTATTATTACAGAGTTCAACGAGGAAACAACCAAATTCATGCTAGAAAAATACTAAGAATATATGACAGAAATTGGGCCCATGAAGAAATTTCGAACCAAATTGGCAATGTGGGATGAAATCGCTAGCGATTTGATAGCTCTTGGTTTGTTAACGGATGGACGAAGATGTGAAAATTCCTTCCTTATTTTTATTTCTTGTTTTAAAACTTTCTATAACTTCTTTATCGGCACTTAAACATCGTCGTTTTTCGTACGCGCATTTTGCGTTGGATGTTGATGGCAGTGTCAAATCAATTATTTCGCTCATATCGAGATCTTCTTCTTCTGTTTCGCTTCTTCTCCGATATGATGTATTTTCTTCTTTTTCTGATGTAAATTTCTTCCTTATTTTTATTTCTTGTTTTAAACTTTCTAAAACTTCTTTATCAGCACTTAAACATTGTCGTTTTTCGGACGCGCATTTTGCATTAGATGTTGATGGTAGTGTCAAATCAATTATTTCGCTTATATCGAGATTTTCTTCTTCTTCTTCTTCTTCTTCTGTTTCGCTTATTTTTCTCAGATATGATGTATTTTCAATTAAACGAAAAATTCTTCTTCATCGACAGACTCGCATTGATTTTTTCCTCGTCAGCACATTCCTGCTTCTTCTTACTCTGATTATTTGTTCTTGAATCGAAATAGCTATTCCGTTGTTCTATGAAAACCTATAACAAACGAAACGTATTAAATAAATTGTAAAGCTAGTAAAAATAAGTAATATAAAATATAAATCAAACTTACTTCTTTCCATTCATCCACGGTGAGTACCATTTCATCGTCATCTTCATGGAGTAAATTGGCTATCGCTTCCCAGTCGTGATCTTGAATACATTTCGTTTTTCCAATGGAAAACAATAAGGTTTTCCAGCAGGTGCATTTGATAATCTGAAATTGAGTAGCAATCTGGAATTGCAAAGTAAACAATCGATGAAATGTTGTAAGAACAGTAGTTGAAACATAACTGAAACTCTTTGTAGAAACGAGAAATTAATATTTTGAGTTTTAGACTTTCAACACATCAAAATAAGACAGCGATTAAATTGATTGATGAATCATCAATTTCATTTCATGTTTACCAAACAATACTTAAATCCAATAATAGAAATTAAATTTGTGTTTAAAATGTCATTATAATATATACAAGAAAAATATATAGCAAACATACCTTATAGTTGTTGTCTCCACTCAAACTAAGAATTGAACAATTAATAAATTTTCCGTAGTATAGCTGTCTCATTTACGAGAATATCGCCTGAGAATATTATAAAAGAAAACATTTATTATGAGTTATATAAATTGTAACTATATAATAATAAATTTATTTGTCTGATACATTTAATTTTTAATTTGCGTTTTTGTCTTACGCGACACAACAATCATCGCTATTTTTCTATTTCTGTTCAATCTCTAACGTGATAGGTACTGCCAAACTTACTCGAGGAGGTAGTGTTCGAGCGTACCCGAGCATGCTCGAACCACCAATGGAAAATGGTAACACTGATTCTAATGTGGCGGGAATTTTTAAATCGATAGGATATATTATTAGTTGACATTTTCTTTTGTTGTTCAATTTTACATACTATATATTGTTATTTCTTTTTTTTGAGCAAATTCTTTCGACTCAAATAACCTTGATGTTTATTAAGATAGAAATTATTCAAAGTTGTTGTCCTCCAAGATGTTACCTAATAACGCTGACATGTTAAACAAAATGACGACACTTATTCTTGTTACAATGTAAAAAACCTCATTTTCAATAATTGATGTAAAATGTGATAATAAATTTAATACACTATTAAAAATAGAATGTATATTTTCAATATCACTATACAATCACGTGACCGCGCGCATACAAAATTGTTACTATAGGTACTACTATAACGTGTGTGTATATCATTATTTGTTTATATAAATATAGATTTATATGAAATTGCTCAGAAGAGATAAGATTATGATGGAAACTAATAATAATAGAGTTACAGGTGTGCTGCATTTCGAATCCAGTCTATGAAATTAATAACATCCAAGTAAACTCCTGGCGATCTCGGAAGCGCACACGAATTACCCCACGAAGTTATTCCGATGATCATCTTGTCAGGATTAACTAAAGGCCCACCAGAATCACCCTGAAATGTATTCCGCTCTTATATAATATATATCTATAAGTTTAGTTTTCTGATACATAACTTATTTCGCGAGAACAAAATTTTACCTTATTATATTATTTTATCAAAAATAAAACAAGACAAAATTTGGAATTTGATCGATAACATCCCTAGTAAAAAAGAAATATAATGACAATATATTGGGCGTATATCAGCCATATAATGGGAATATAATGTATAGCTATACAGATAAATAACCATATATGGCAATATAAGCCTCATATATTGGCCATATATTTTTTCTATATGCACATTATATTGGGTATGTATGGCCATTATATTTTCATTATATTGATCATATATTGTCCGTATATTGTCCGTATATGGTCATTATTTTGTCAATATATCGTTATTCTATTTTCCTTTTTATTAAGGATGTACATGATTGCATGTGACTCTATGTGATTTTATTATGTATATGTAAAAAATGAATGATGAATATATTTATAGGTATATGAGATGCTCGAAACAGCAATTAACATACAGAACGTTTGCTACATCAGGATGAATATTTGTTTGTGATGAAATTCAGTCTATTCAAATTTCCGCTGGGAATCGATAACACGTAATGTGTATTGCAATCAAATGTATTTTAAAAGTGTATATAGGACGTGCAAGATAATTACTCTACACGCATCTTTTCCACCTCGACGTAAGCCATAGCACACTTCATTATCTTTGATCTCATAAATGCCTAAAAAATCTTGTTCACATTCGGTCTGATCAACTTTTGGTAAAATGACGAACAACAAATTTGCTGATAATACTGGATTGTCAGTCTGAAAATGAAAAAAAGGATCATCTTGAAATAATATTGTTTTCATTTGATAAAATCAAAATTAAGTGGCACAGATTATTTGTATATACAATGAAAAATCCCCAGCCAGCAACGAGGCCCCAAGCAACATCAGTGTTATGTTCGTTCGGCAGTAGTATGGGCCGAGCAATTTGATTTATTGTAAACGGCGGATGCACTCGGAAAACGCCAATGTCAAAATTGTCATTAGTAGATTGATAATTTTCATGAATTCTGACTTCGACAACGTCGTGAATTGTTCCACCTTCTTCTACATTAGTACTTCCACTTCGAGTTTTGAGTGTTGCGTTACCATTAAAAGCACTGAAACATTTATATTCGATCATTAATTTTTCTTCTTAAATTTACAAATATTTTAATACGTTTCAATAAAAGTGTTAAATAGACCATGTTTCTTATTCCTTTTACTCTATACAGACGGTGGTGCCTCCTAGTTAGCGCAAACTCGTTTTATACAACATCAAATTTCTAATAAACATTAAAAGTCAAACAAGTTTGACGATTCATTTTTTAATCAAGTCGAATAATGTAGATAAGGTAGGCATCACCGATTAATACATATTAATGATTTCATTTGAACTCACTGTGAAAGGCAATGAGCTGCTGTTATACCCCATTCTTGACTTATGATACCAGCTCCACAAATATGACTTTCTCGTAACATGATTGACAGCTGAAAAAAAAAAATAAAAGCAATGATTATTATTGAAAAATCATATTAAAAAAAAGAAGGGCCGTTATAATTTATAGATTTCGAAGCACTTGATGTCTTTGATGATAAAAAAGAAAAAAAAAGAATGTTTTTTATCAATTTAGAATGATAATGAAATTTGATACTGTAGCGCGGTTATTCAGCTCAAACCACGAAAACAGAGTGGTTATTAAATTTGCACACATGATTGAAACAAACCAATAATAGAACGTTATCGCAGATGAAGAACTAGTTTTGCTATCTTTGGATTATAGTTTTTTTTTGTTTTTCGTTTATTTTGAATTTCAATAAATAATAAAAAATAATCGGCTCATTCATTTTGTCAATTAAATATTTCGTATTCAATTACACTGAGAAACAAATTGTACGAGGCCTTTTGGAGAATGAAATTTATTTTGGATTTGGATTTAGCTTTCTACCTGAAAAAATATATTGATTCATATTTAATTCAAGCTGGAATGAATTGTATACAGATGTGAATATTTGTTGTGTGCTGAAAAAAAGTCATACCATCAATAAGCCGATTTTTGTTTCAACTCCTTGAAACTTGGCCAACAACATTAATTTAATCTCTTACAAATCAATGTCCTTACCATGTAAGGCACATCCTTGATATCGATTTCTTCCCCTCCAACAATTCTATCCTGTGACCACACACAGCAGCAGTGTACTATGAAAATATTTGTTACTTTCGTCAACTTTCGTGTGTTAATGAACAAATAAAACGAATCTTGTATCAATTGGTATTTGGCTAATTTGTACAAGAGAAGAAATGAGTGTTCAAGCAGAGAATGACCTTAAAACAAGTTGAATTATAAATCGATACTTACATGTGCAAAATATAATCTGCAAAAGTACACGTGACATTTTCATTCTTTTCCACTTGTTAATGTTTCTCGCACGAAAGCACATTTCTGTAGATATGATATCATATATGAACTGATATAAACCAAGTGGTATTTGCGCGTGACCTGTGTTGCGTGTTTCGCGCTCACATACACACAGCACTTTTCTACCGACAATTTCCGATGGAAATTATTTAAATGGTCAACTCGTTTTTCTTTTATTTGTTAACTTATAATTTGTTAAACTGCTGCCAATGTTACAATGTGTATTAGAGGAAATGTTGTTGTGTGCTCTAAAGGCTCATCACAGTTACGATAAGAACAATACAAATAAATGAAAGCATTCCTTTGTTTGGTATATTGGATATACGCATGTGAGAAGTAATGCGGTTAGGCATTGTATTGTAAATTTCGGTTTGATAACATGATGTCTGCATTGAATAAGGATTTAAAAATGTTAAAACAAAAACAACCGGTTAAAACGATTTGTTGGAAAGTAATATACAGGTTGTCCCATTTTAAATTAACACCTTGATTATCTCTTTGTTAAAAAAAAAAAAAAAAAAAAAACAAAGTTCATACCAAATCCACAATTGCAGCGCAATGTAAGTGAAATTGAATAATGCTATTTGATTTTCTTTTGAAAATCATATATTTGTGTATAAATACATTTGTTGACGTGAGACGATTAGTATTCGAGATATTCAAGATGGTAATTTAAAATGGGACACCTGGTATTGTGCATAATTATAAGTCGTTGCATATACACTGAGAACGCATTAACCTCCAGCATGTCTTTTTCCAAACAATTTGGTAATGTTTTGGAAAATGTATACAAACTTGTTTGAATCTGTCAATCATCATCAATGGCACACATTTCACACGAGAAAAATAATTTGGACAAAAGAAAGCAGCAGCGCGCTAAATAAATCTTCATTTTAGTCATGGAATAATCGCGTCATCTTTCCTCTTTACATGCAAGCTCGTTAACAAATTTCTCTTTTATCTGATCTTGGGACAGTCATTATTCATCGAGAAACGCTTGCGGAATAATTCGCGGCGCTTTTTTACGCTCACAGTCAAAGTTGCCTGTGATAATTAATCACAATGAACAGCATAAGAAATGAAGCCAACTTTTATAATTATTTTTCATCAAACAAATTTGTTTACATCCAAGTTGTATATAATTTGAGAAATTAAAAACATCCCTGGTAAAAAAGAAAATATAATGAAAATATATTGGACGTATATCAGCTATATAATGGAAATATAATGTTACGCAAACCATATATGAATCATATATCATCATTATAATGGCAATATATTGTCAATATAATGAAAATATAATAGCCATACAGAAAACGTATATCGCCATTATATATAATGAAAAATTTTGAATATATATATAAGCCTCATATATTAGCCATATACGTTCTCTATAAGCTCATTATATTTATTACCCTAGTAAAAAGGATCATATATTGGCCATACGTAAACCATATATTGACCACATATTGACAATATATTGTCAGTGTATTGACAATATGTTGCCAATATATAGTTTATATTTAAAGTTATATAATCAATATATTATATACAAAATATATATGAAAGTATATTGACAATATATTGAAAATATATGATTTGCTGAAAATAATATATTGTCAATATATGATCTTTTTTACTAGGGTATGTATGGACATTATATTTCCATTATATTGATCATATATTACCCGTATATAGCCCCTATATTGTCATTATATTGTCAATATATTGTTATCATATTTTGCTTTTTACTATAGGGATAGTTTAATATCTTGAATTTCGAGAGTATCAAAATGAATGAATTATTTTTTTGTCTCAATTGACAAGCTTGTTGAAGCTGATCCTTGTTACAATCTTTTCTCACGGAGATGAATCTGTGGGTATATTTTGTAGCGGATATCATGAAAGTGAGGCGGGGCTATTGAGAGTGATGTTTGCGTAAGCAAGACGGCGGCGGCGGTGGCGGCGGCGGCGGCACGAAAAGAGCACAAACAAGCCCAATCAGTTTGAGAAACAATAGCGGATCGAGCTGTATGGTTCTATCTTTGTCGCTCCGACGGGGCCATAGTTTTAGTGAGTTTGGCCGTCGAGGGGTGGCGGTGGTGGCGTACTGCGCTCCGCTAGAAACCACCCTCAGTATGGCAGTTGCCGCGAGCCCTTGCATACACTGCGTTACACATGACGGAGCGCGCGATTAAATCCTCGCAATTTCAAAATTAGTGAACGTTAGTTTGACCTTTTGTGATAAACACAACAAATTCGATTTTTCTACAAAGTGTGAAAACATTGTCAAGAGCTGGGAGAGAACGTCATCTCGATGCGGTGAGTTGTGTTGATTGTATATGTCAGGTGTGATAAACATTTTCGATTCGATGAGAAACTAGTACTGTGACGTCATTGGATGGGCCGCCGCTGTCGCCGCCGCTGCCACCGTAAGGCCGACCGAACCCGCTCTTGTACTACTTGAAAACCTGTTGGGGCACAGAGCAACTTTCTAATCGTTCGATATATTGTTTGCTCCAAGATTTAAACACCACAACTTGGGACAAGTTACAAGTGGGACGATTTTTATCGCACGTGCGATAACTCATGGCTTCGCAACGAGTATGTTTGAATGTGTGAAGGCTAGTTTTTAGGAGTGTCACAAAGTTGAAGGACTTAATGCACGGCTCCTAAATTTATTGCCATCGAGGTTATAGATTTATTCGCAAAATTACCTCAATTTAATTTTCATTTCTTCTTTTTTTTTCAAGTCGTATATGTTTTCGGATTCTTCGTGCGAGAGCAGTTTTGCAAAACTTTTCAAAACTCATTCCTTGCAAGTATTTTCTCAGGAATTGCTCAAAAGGGTGACGCAAATTGCGAAACCCATTTACATTGCATATGAGCAGTAAATCGACTTGAAAATTTGTTTGTTAACTTATTTTGAAACTTTGTTATTCAAATTCATCGTCATGACTTGAATTTTTCTATATCATTCTTGTACATTCGATTATTTCGTTTAGAAAACCCAATAAATTCGTCCTACAATTTGATCAGTAGTTCAAATTCAAATCTCAGCAATTCACTTTTTTCTATATATATATATACAATTCGGCTTTTTCAAAATCACCAACAAATTTCAATTTATTGCGTTCTCAGTGTGTTGCTCATTTTTCATTTCTTACAACATACGTTGAAGAAACACACAAATAATGGTGCAAGCTTTTGCAAATTTTCTACCAAGACTTTTGTCATGTCATGTACATTC
Source organism: Trissolcus basalis (assembly GCA_025266255.1). NCBI lineage: Eukaryota > Metazoa > Arthropoda > Insecta > Hymenoptera > Scelionidae > Trissolcus > Trissolcus basalis. The sequence goes on along the minus strand of JAAMPD010000539.1, from coordinate 83,544 downwards.
CATTGATTTAAACATCTGATGATTATTTTTCGTCTAACATTGTTTCAAAATAAAACAATAATAAAAAGAAAACGTTTGTATATGAAACAAAAAAAAAAAGATGCGTAATAAACGTTCAAAAGTAATTTTTTTGTTGGTTGCTTGTTTAATTTGCATTAAAGCTGAGCAATTTCTTATCTGGTAAAGTGATCAATACTGACAATTGGAGCGAACAATAACAACATCACGTGATATTCTTGTTTAATGGTTCGTTATGGAAAAGTTTATCTCTCAAGTTTTTGTTCCCTTTGAAAGCTTTATATCAAATCGAGCGCGTCGTCTTGTCAACGTATTAAAATATTATCAACAAACAATTAATGTGCTATATATTTGCTATCCTGCTGTCAGTTGTGTTTTCAAAATTGCCATTGTACTTGCTCGACAAGCCAGTTCTTTAAGTATACTCAATCCCCAAAACTCATCTCTTACTGTGCATAACATTTTAAAGGCACAAAAACATATAAATGAATCATAGCTGTAATCAACTTTTTTTTACTAAAATGTTTGAATAACTTGTGTTCCTGTTAAATTGTAGTGTTATATGTTTTTAGAGCGACAAATGTACAAGATTTATGAGAATAAAAATGACAAAAAGCTGGCACGGCTTTTTCAAGCTGCCAGGTGTGGAGCGAATTACAATATTTGCATTCCCTTTGATTGCATTAGTATTTTGCGACAGATCTCATATAAAATTCGAGCTGAATGAAAACAATATGCAACGCCTGGTGTCGTTTTATTGCAAAAGCTAGTCTGTTTATTATTAGCTTTCTAATGAGGTGTACGTAGTCTATTTCGCGTTACGTGATGCGAGTCAAAAGCGATATGACTGTCATCGTTTTACAACAAAAAATGCATCCCCATCGAATTCACCTCCAGATATAAAAAATCATGTTCATATCTTTTATATATGCATTTATTGGTTTCAACAAGGACCCTTTAAATAATAATAATAATAACAATATACTTTGTTTTAAAAAAGAATGAGAAACTTCGATTTTAACGGATTATATTAGTTTAAAATTAGTTTACGATAAACCTATCGAAAGTTATATTTGAAAGAAATTTGTTATAAAATATTGACCAAGTTTTGTGCATCGAAAATTTAAGAATGTTTGAAATGTTTACAAGCACGCCGATCAAGTAAAAGTACTGAAAAAGTAGGTTGGCATTATCTTATTGTTATTGTTGTTTCTCAAGCTTGCGAAACATTTGGTTAAAGAGGGATTCAATAGATTTAATGCGCTCATTATATAGAATCAAAATAATCATGAAATTTATTTTTTTTTCGAATTCATCAGTTTTTATATTATTTCTCAAACTATAAATACGTTTCGATTTTCACATTTACTTCAAATACAATTCGAATAAAATGATAAATCGAGCTTATAATTTTGAAATAATAAAAGCACCTTTTTATGAACATTGTAATTTTGCCCTAGAATTTGACGAATTCGAATAAATGTTTGTTATTTATAGTAACAGCCTCTTGTATAATATTTAAATGACGTCGATAGAGAGAAACAAATTGTTTATTTGATTAGTTCATTGATTGATGTAAAAAGGGTGTATTGATAGCTACACTCAGTGGGCAATAGTAATTCGGCCAATAAAAGCTTTATGCTTAATTGAGTTTCGTTCCATTATTCACTTCTTGTTTCACGGGTCGGAAAAAAACCGAGTCAAACAAAATATTGGCACTCGAACGAAAATTTTCAAGCCAAAAAACAGACCGAATAACTCAGATGATAAAAAATGTCGCGTCGTTGCGGCAAAACGTGGCAGAATAACAAAAAAAAAAAAAGAAAAATAAAAAAGCAACATGAATAGTCGAGTTAAGTTGAAAATGAATACATTTGTAAAAATTATAAATCATCGTAATAAAGGTTCTAATTGGTCGAGCGATGATGAATCGCTTGGATGACCCGTGAAACAACCTCAGTTTTACGTAATTGCGCATTATACAAAAGCACAGTCAGGTATTTTTTTTTTTTTTTTTTTGTTGTGTGTCAGTGACCTAATAAGAGATTTTTTTGCTAAGAATTAGAACATAACATAGTTCGGAACCAATTAGCTGCATTGCCACTCGAGCTCAAATTATTTTCGTCTACAGATGTTACATATTTAGATATCAGTAACATAATCGAGGTCAAAATTATTACGACCCATTAAATTGGATTCAGCGCTTCAAAATTTGTTTGGATCTTGAAAATGCAACTTGATGTTCAGTTGAAAAACATCGGATTCTGAGATCTGATTGACATCCTCCGATGGCAATCCGTTGAAAGTCGCGTTTTCAAGTTGAATCTGACATTGATCAATACGCGACCAAATTACACTAAATAAACTTTCGATTCTGGTACATTATTTAAAGCAGGGAAAATGTCTTTGCAAAGTGCATCCAGAGATAAAGCGACTTTGGCAGAATTATTTCAAATTCTCAAGCATTCCCAAGAAATAGAGCATATTATTTCATGACCTAGGTAAACATTTCGAATGGGACATCTAACTTTTTGTTTAACTTTTATTGCCGCTCTGTAATTTGACTTTCTATTTCGACATTTCTTTTTGTTTTTCATTTTTTATTCTTCCATAAAAATTTACTACATTTTACAACTTTTTTGTTATATTTAGTTATTTGTATTAACGACAAAGGAATATTACACTGATGTTATACAATGAAAATTGAATTTATAAACATACGGAGACAAATGCCAGAGCAAATATTTACAAAACCCCTAGAGTAACATTGCTCTACTTATAGTTTGGTCATTTGATAACTGATAAAATATAAAATACAAATTTACTTTATACGCATGATTAATTTATAAATAAGCTTGTTTATCTAATTGTGTAAAGCTAGGTGCACAGCTATAAACGAAAGTATATATAGTATTCTAAGCTGTATATATTAAATTGAAGAAAAGAAAATGCCAAAAGAAAAAAAAATAAACAAAAGTTAAAGAAAATAATATACACATTTGTATGTAATAAGCGGCGGTACTTAATTAGTAAACTAAAGGCAAATTAAAAACGTGTATTTGATCGTTTTGTTTTCGGCATTGTTGTGTGGTTTTGACTGTATTTAGACTGCAAGGTTACGGGCAGCCAAGAATACAGCTTAGACAGCTATTGTTAGCCCTAGTTAATCTGAGCAAGACGCATCATTTTGTTGCGCGGATATTGCAGTCAGCTGAAGAAAACACGCTATTATAGGTAATATTGAGGATTTTTTAAATTATGCTCAATTAATTCATTATATAACCCCCGTTCAATTGTTTTTGTCTCAGTTGACCTTTAGGTTAACAAAAAATGGCCATCTTTCGTGAGAGAGATTCAACTTTTTAATATCACTGGAAAAGATGCTGAAAAGTTGAAAAGAAAACGAATAATTGATGGAATATTCAAGTTTGATTTTGTTCATTTTTGGTATTCAGTTTTATTTGATTTCTGAATTTGTGAAAACAACAATGATAAAAAAAAGTCGTTATAATCGCGAAATAAATGGCATACGATATGCAATCGTTCGAGTTTGACAAAAGGTGTAAAAAATCTCTGCTAAAGTTGGACAATGTTTTCTTCCCTTATCGAGTTTAAAAATAACTTGGTTAAATTTTTGATATGAAATTGTGCATTTCAGTGTTTGAATTTCTTCAGAATCATCAATGTTGAAGACATGTTTGACAAGGATGAAACAATTTAAATTTATTTAATCAAATAAAATATTATGTATAATAATTTTGAATGAAATAGAAAATGATTTTTGGAATAAAAGATTATGAAGGAATGAAACGAGTTGTTGCAGGAAGGAGATTACACAAAATATTAGGTCAGAATAATAGGCTTAAGCTGATGAGTGCGAGAGGAGGGTGGTAAATATTAGTTCAAACAAGAATCAGAGTAGCGAACAAAATGATCAATTTTTCGGATAAATATCTTTTTTCGCGGATAGAAGCGAGTGTAATAATTGAATCAGTATAGCAAACGGGGTCAGTTTTGCTTTCCACCTTACACACAGTAACGAACTCTCTCCAGTCTCTCTGACGTCACAGAAAGTACGACCTCATCATAGCTTTCATGCAGGGATGAAATTGGGCCGCAGTAAAAATATTTTTAAAAAACATCGCAAACATTATTTTTAAATCAACTCCTTTTCATTTAATCACAAAAGGTCGTTCATCTTGGATGAAATATTATGAATAGCATGCAATTTAATATTTCAATGTTTTCGTTTTACATCGGAACGTGTCCACAATACTTCGTGAATAAAACATTATTTAACCATTTGAGCAAATTAATTCTTTTCAGTTTGATCTCTTTTATATAGATTGATCTTTTGTCTGATAAAGTTCGTAACACATTTGGGGTGTGAATTTTGTTCCTTTGCTTTCAATCGCTTGCTGCTTTCAAATAGAGGTGTGGCTTTCAAATGCTAAAACAAATTTTCAGCATTCATGTTTCGATATAGTTCAATTATATACGTACAATTTTTTCATGTCTTGCTCATGATTCAACAAAAACAAACATCACTATAAATACGCGAATCATATACATACAATGTATCCGCTTTTTCTTCTTTTCCTAGTAAAAAAGATCATATATTGACCATATATTGACAATATACTTTCATGTATTGACAATATATTGATCATATAAGTTTAAATATGAACTATATATTGGCAATATATTAATAATTTTTGAAAACAATCAATATACTGTTTTTGTGTGGTCAGTAATCAATATAAAAATCAAAAAAATGTATGTTTTATATATGGCCAATATATGATCCTTTTTACTAAGGTTCCTTGCAAACAATAAATTCATAATCATAAGAAATTTATTTATATTTGTTTAATAGTATAATCTTACCTGTTAAACAAGTTTTCATTGGAAACAAAATTAATTATACATATACATATCCCTGGTAAAAAAGATAATATATTGTCCATATATTATCAATAGATTGACAATATATTATTTTCAGCAAATCATATATTGTTCATATATTGACAATACATTGATAATAGATTGTCAATATATTGATAATATATGGACAATATATTGACCATATATGGACAATATATTGATCACATATTTCCCATATTTTTCATATATGGACTATGTATTGCCAATATAAAAGCAATCTTAAATTACAATCAATATATTGTCAATATATGGTCAATATATGCTTTCTGAAATAATATATTGCTAATATATGTTTTATGTATGGACAATATATGATCCTTTTTACTAGGGATATATATCACTTGAACACATTTTACGAACTAACTGAAATTATCATCAAGTTTAACCCTTTCAATTAATTAATATTTATCATGTTTTATAAATAAAAATAAAACGTGGTAAGAAAATTTGATTGAACAATAAAATTGTGTGGACAATCAAATGTCAAGCATTCATTCAACATAAACAAAGCACACTGACGCAGTATAACTGGAACTCATAAATATGCAAATTATATTTTAAACAAAATTTACAATTGAAATATTATTAACACTTACTGTATTATCATTTAAATGAATAAACAAAACTCTAACACGCATATGAACAAAGTTTATATATATATTATACAATATAAACCCAAAATGATTTTATTTATTTGATTCGTTCTGGTCTGCTGAGTGACACATGCTTTTCATTTATGTTTAATGAAACAGAACTGGCCGAATTCATCTTTGTTACAGGGTGAAAACTTTATCTTGCACACGAGCTCATTCTCAGGTTACAAACTTTAACTCTAGAGTAAATGTACTGGTGCCTGCAAGAGAAGTTGTCAGTAGTCACGCATACGTCCTTTGTATCTTACTTATTTTGAGGTTATACTTCAAAATTATTTTAAATTCAATGCCAACTTTATTTCAATATTCTTCATCTATTATTAATAAAACAATATGAAACATTTTATGTTTAGGTATTGAATTTGTTATTTGATCGTTGAAGAGTAACATGAAATATATATATTAAGGCCCTAGTAAAAAGGATCATATATCGGCCATATATAAAACATATATTGACAATATATTATTTCCGAAATCATATATTGGCCACACATAGACAATATATTGATTGTTTTCAAAAATTGTTTTATATTGCCAATATATAGTTCATATTTAAACTTATATGATGATTATATTTTCAATACATGAAAGTATATTGACAATAAATTGTCAATGTATGAGCAATATATATTTATGTATACATATATGTATCTACTTTTTTATACCAGGGTGCTTGTAAAATGTAGCCAGACTGTATAATAAAAAATTAAAGTCAAGTAATTTCTGACAGTCATACGTTAAATATAATGTTTCCGACTTTTTCAAATATTTGCACAAGTAAAAATGCTTTTTTTAAATCTTCTCAAAATCAACAAAAGTGGATTTTGCTGGTTGAAATTAAGCCCTTCACATATGTATATATATACTTATATGTATGATCCGGACGGTATTGAATGATATATTGGCTTGTAAGAAGTCGCTGTATGATGATTTGGCACATAATTAATATTGTTAGCGTGTGTTGAAGAGTTTGCAAGTATAAGGTATTGGTACACAATTGACAATGTAACGTTTACCGTTCCATCGTGTAATTATTATTATTGCCATTAGCTAAAGCTCGAAACCAAGTTTTATATTAGTTAGGTGGCGCCGGCTCGACCGGTGCACACAGTGTGTTAGCCAATCAATCGCACATTAGTAAAAACATGAATATTTATTTGATTTTTCAAGGCAAAATTGATTTCGTCAATTGGATTGTTGTAAAATACATTTTGAAACTAAAAGATGTGAACAGTAATTGGCAAGACGAATTGTGCAGTATATGTTGGCACGTTCTCATCAAGTTAAATCAACGCCCGCGATATATAGGTTTATGCTGCTTGCTCAAACTCCAATTAAACGCGTCTCTACTTCGATTTGTCGATGCGATCTACATTGTTGTGAATAGTGCAGGAATTTTCAATTCAACGTTGACTCTATCCATTTCGCTCGCTAAATGACTATATCCGCTTTCGAATTCTATTCCATATCCTATATATAATATGTATATAGTAATAATAATAGTAACATGGTATGTATTGACAAAGTGAAATAGGAATTAAAGATAAAGTACTTTTGAATGATATATATATATATGTATACACTATGGACCGATTGATGTGATATGTCATTGATGTATAATTTATCACAATTCCGGTGTATTCATTTTAAAACATGATTTCGAGCTTTTTGTTGAAAAATTGTTTCTACGTAGAAGACACAGCGTAATTATAACCTTTTATCACGCTAAAAGTCAACCCACATACATCTACTTGACATTCCCCGACGGTGATCAAATTTGCAAATTCAAAAACAACAGTCATTGTCTTTGAATTATGCGCATCTGTATATATACATGCTTCGTAACAATTTACTTCCATTAATTGACCTTTGAGGCAACGCCGGCATCTAGCCGGCTGTAAAATAGACGTTCGGCTTCGTGTGCATGCCTGTTTCCAATCCGCAAAGTGAATCGATGGCGCGTAAAAACGCCTCCACACTTTTCAACTGGCTTATTTTTCAAGTCTTCTTCCACTTATTTAAATTCTTCTTATTCACTTTGATGTGGATGAACAAACTTGACGGTTCATCATATATAAATTGCTCGGCCAACACGTCTCTCAAATCAAGAGTCTAAGCTCTTGGAGAATCTCTTCCGGAATTCGATAACGACTTTGGACCAAAGTGCTGCTCGTCGCGACAACACGATCAATTTCATTTATTTACACTTCCATCTCAAATCTAACTTTTATTCATACTAATAATAAACGTACCTATTGAGGCCCTCGGGGAGTCAAAATGACATTTTCAAAGTAGTATCTGCGTAGTCAAACTTTCTATTGGGAATAAAAGTTGTTCGCTTTGGGATTAAAAACGTTCCTCATAACCTAAAAATAAATTGTACCTTATGTGCACCAGTGTTATATACATATACAAGAAAGATAGAAGAATATATAAGACTCGCAACCGAGGCAACATTTTTTCCCCCTAAGGGAGTCTTCAATCTTGCCAAAAGTCAAATATTTTCTCATTCTATACATCTAATTGTTATAACAATTATTGTTATAACAATTATTGTTATTCATTCGTTTAACAGCAACTGTTAATTAAACAATCTCTAATGTATGAAAATGCTTTTTAAAAGTATTGTTCATCATAAAATGATTAAACGACTACAAAAAGAAATAGAATGAAAATAAGACTCTGAGACTTGTATATAGTAACGTACATGCTTTGATTAGGCTGTAGCATCAAAGTAAAGAATGAATAATGTATAGTATTATTGCTTTTTAATGTTTACATTGCAGAACATACCATAATAATTATGCAACATAGTAGACGAAATGCTCAGGCAAGTCTTGATCTAAAGTTGTCATATTTATACAACTTATAGAATGTTGAACGAATACACACACTGCCTTGAAGGTCAGAATGTCTATAAAGATTACTGACTCAGTTTTTGTAGACAAAGAAAAATCAATAGCCAAGTTGAAAATGTAACCACATATTTGATTAAAGCAACTGGTATTAAGGTGCACTGTTAGACCCACAATTATTCGTTTCGTGTCAATACTTTATCATTCCGCTGGATGTTTCAAATAATTCGAGCTTCATTATTTGAACAATTTCCAAGGATCATGCTATGCAATTATCAAATTTTTACAAAGTCGAAGATTTTAGTTTTGAGGTTGCAAAAATAATTGAATGAGAAAAAAATGTGTGTGTTGAAGAAGAAGCGCACGATGGCCCAAATTGGGTTGGTGTTTGACCATGTGAATTTGTGTTCGGAGGTCGCATTGATTTTAAAAACGGATCCAATGTCACGACGATTTTTTTCTTTTTCCTTTTTTCATACTCCACCTTCTTGCACTTGCGGATAGGTGTTCTGAAATAAGTTAAACGATCAAGTATGCACACCACATGTAGAAAGCTGTATACTACAACTACTCTAATGTAAATTGGCTCATGTAAAAATAGAACATCGATCGATCTTAGACGAATGATTCTTTATTACCGACTAAAACGAAATATAGTTTTAGGTTTGGTGACATTTCGCTATGTCTTGTCGTATGTTTTTCTTTTTCTTTTTTTTTTTTTTTTTTTTTTTCGA
>JAAMPD010000539.1:57871-74323 GCA_025266255.1 Trissolcus basalis | reverse complement strand
GATTGTGCTGAGTGTGTCTTTCTCTTTTGTCTCGTATTGTTTTTCTTTTTTTTTTTTTTTTTTTTGATCGAAGCAAAAGCTCTCGAGTTACTCGATACACCTACTGGTTGTTGAATAATGAACCCGATACTTGAGTTTAACTGAGATCCTTATCGTTTGCATTTTTGAAATATAAATTATTCTCGTTAACTCAAACCCCGAACAATCTATTAAGAGGTAATTATTGCACTATACATATAGATTATTCTAAATGGTAAAACTTGTTCTTGAAAATTACACATAACCATAAAAAAAAAATAACTCCTTCGTTATAGACATATTAATTATGTTGACTGTCTCATCTCATGGAAATGGATATTTGAATGAAAAAATTGTTGCTCATCATAATAGTATATCCGACGTTTGATTTTGTGATGAAATTGATAAGAATATATGTGGGCCAATACTAAGATGATGATTTGAAGGGCATGCATAGCATAAGTTGTTTTAAGAGCACAATTACATTGGCAGCAGACACTTGCGCTTGACACATTGTGTGCAAATGCCGCATCAGTTTCTTCTGATGATAAAATGTATGAACTTGCTCATGGGCGACTTTACATAGTTATTAATAATTAGTCATTTTGTTCTATGAACACACGTGATCATCACTTTGAACTCATTTTCTAATTGTGATTTTCTAATTTCGTGAGATTTGTGTCAGGTCATTAGTTACACCGTAACAACAGCGGTAGAGTTTGTCTATACCAAGTTTTCAACTTTCAGCTTACGATATATAAGTTCTGAATCACTATCATCATCATAATCGTTCACAAGTCAAACAAACGTCAAACAAGTTTTATGACTCGGAAAGATGTAATCGAAATTAAGCAAGATTTCTTTTCATTTATTGATTTACGTTGAAACTCGACGGTTTGGGTCAGGCATTGAATAAAAAGTCGAATAAGAAACCATCAGGGAGAAGCAAAAATAAAAGCTTTGCATCTGCTGATGCTTATTGTTGTTGTAATCGTGTCACGTTTGAATAATGCTATTCAACATGAAAAAACATTTATTCAAGCATAATTACACAATTATAAAATAAGTTCATGTATATGTATATAATAATATAATATTTTCTAATCCTATCCTTCCTATCCTTCCTAAAGAGAAAAAAGACATGACAAGTGTGAATTAGCTTCATGTATCGAATCATTTTGAGAGCAGCTAAGTTCACTTTCGTCCATCAATCTCCTTTTGGTCGATTCCATTCACAATTTGAACAATTGAACCTTTTGACAATTTGAATCTTTTTCTTTTAATTTTATAGGAAAATCTTTTTAAATTTTGTAGGATAAAAATTCTTTTATGATTTAGAATAGAAATCATAATCTTTTCTCACACATTATGAATGATAATCTTTTTTCGTCTATAATGGAAAATTAAAAACAATCCTATCCTATTCTTCTTAATTTATTTATTTATTTTTTTTATTTATTATTTTTTTTTAAGAGAAAAAGCGCATGGGATCATGAATCGAATCGAATCTAAACCAGCCAACTAAATCCGCGAGTTAATTTGAATTGATATTTATAAAGTAAAAATCCATCAATAGATGGAATTAAGAATTACTTAAAATTATTGTGAAAATTCGTTAGCATGGTTAAAACAACGACTGTGATTTTTTTTTAAATTTTATTGCGTAGTAAATAAGTGATTTAAATTATAAATCCAAATTATATCTAGTATTATATTATATTAGCATAATTTAATGATGAAATAATAACTTGTAAAATATGTAGTTTTTGGATTTTGCTGAGAAGCTATCGCGCTGACTCAGCATTATCAATTAGAATCGAATAATTAATTATATATAACAGATTGAGAAACAGTAATGATCAACAATCGCAAATTAGTCATGTATTTGAAATAACAGAGTTATGAGTAGTTATATACACATATGCGTATTCTGAATATTGAATATACATGCGCATTGTTGTCTATTGATGAATAAATCAAGTTGAGTCCCTTTTGTTGTCGTCCTGTATATTTTTATACGTTTCATTATATTGACAAAAAATATGAATATTAACTATTCGGATTATTTGAAAAAAAAACAAGAAAAACAAGAGAAATGAATATACTAAAGCTTGTATAAATAAAGGTTTAAGAAGATTGTTTTTTGAAATAGGTTAACGTGCAAATAATGCATTTTTAAATGGCCAAGATGTCGTTGTCCGACGCATTGTCTGTCAACAATAACACCAGAACAAGTGCAAAGAAGCTCTTTGAATAATAAGTCACGAACCCTCGAGGAGGACAGCGACCCTCTCGTTGTCAAGACTCTAGTAAGCTCCCAATTATAAGCAAGTTTCAGCATTAGAGCTCTATGAATAGGGCAAAAGGAGCCGCTCTACTTTAGTTTCTACAACTTGTGAATTGAGCGTCAAGCATCGCAAGTTAACGTGTAAATTAGACGAACGTGTCTCTCATCTTATTGTCACCCTTCATGTCTCGATGACCAAGCTCAAAAATTTCATACTCCACCTCTAACAAATGAAATCATTTTTAATTACACAACAGAATAACAATTTCTAAATCTGCCTCACGTGTTATAACAAATAAACATTTTGCCTCTTATCTATAGACGGGAATGTGAATTTTCAAATTCCCTCGAAAACAAAAACTCGAAAAAGCTCCAGTGTCATAGAGGCATAGAGGTTTATATACAAATAAACAAGTTGTGTGTGATGGCAAAATAATATCCTTCTTTTGGGGATGAGCTAGCGAGACTTAAGGCGATACAGACAGGATATAGTATGAGCTTTCAAATGTCGTAATACGCTCAGACATGCACGAAATGGAACAGGAGGCCAAGGTTGTGAAAGCTATGTGTGTACCTCCGAACAACTTATCCTCATCAACAATCAACATAACCGATTGCGATGGATGCACCCGTAACTATCAATTTCGATTTTCAATTAATAATCGATTCATTCTCTATATATTGATTCTCCATTGATATCATTCTGTCGATGATATATATTCAATACTGTGATCAAGCATATAGGTATAGATTTGATTATTTCAGAGCGATCACTTAGTTCGACATATTCTGAATATCGTGTATAACAAAAGCGCCACTTTATCGCTTTGTTATCTTACGTCGGGCGCGCATGCTTCATTAGAGGATTTCTGCAGTGGTTTGGAATCTTGTAACCGCATGACTTCACACCGATACGGTTTCGTTAAACTTACTAACCTTTTAAACCTCGCGTTAGAAAACCCTCAATTCTACCTAATTACTCCATTCTCAATAATCATTTCCATTTCCAAACCTAATTTTTTGTTTCATTTTTTGATAAATTAGTTTCAGCCATACAAAAACTTGTATTAACATTTTGAATTCACAAAAAATGAACAACACTGAGATCCCATGACGGACAAACCCACCCAGGCAAAAAGGAACATAAATGCTGCATATATAGGCCATTATACAGCATATATGGTTGCATTTATGGTTAGTAGTCATATATGTAGCATAAATGGCTGCATTTATGTGACATATATGCAGCATCTATGGTGCATATATGTTGCATATATGGCAACATATATAAATTTTCGCCTGGGTATAGCCATCTTATAATTTTTTCAATTTACTATATCGATTTATACAAGTATAGTTTAGGGATATTCAATTTGTATATGAAATATAATTCAAGAATAAAAAAAATTTTGTGATACCAATGTACAGTATACCTATTATGAAACCAATTTTGTGCTTGATAATCTCATTGAATTGACATAATGGTTGTGATTGAAGTGATCTTGAAATGAGTTCAAATCTGGCCTTTGATCTTGATTGCAGGTGGAGTGCTATAAAGTGATTGGCGCCGAAATGACCATGATAGAATAACTAAATGCCGGATACATTGCAAGTCGACTGGGCGGAAACACCAAAGAGAATGGACATGAAAGAGGACGAAAGTTAAAAATCCTTACGTAACAAATAGCAACAACCTGCCTCGTTTTTTGCTGCAAGCCACATTTCTTACGTTAAGGTGATTGTTTCTACATTTTGATTTTATCAATCTTTCTTGAAATGAAAAAAAAAGTTTTATTTACTTGGAATAAAAAAAAGTTAAAAGTTAAAATCATCCACGCGATTCAAGTGATGTATTAAATTGTACGGCGAAAACGTTGCAAAAGGATTGGATAAAAATTTGTCAGCCGCATGAATGGCCTTTTATATCCTGATGCAACATTTTGACGGTATTTTCGCATTTCAAGTGTCACGGCACATAAGTCGTGAGCTTAGAAAGTCAAAGGGTGTAAACACGCGCTGCTTCAAAAACCGAGTCAATTTTTTTTTTTTTTTCAAGAAATATATGTGCTTGATGTTGAATAAGATTTGATCATAATATACAACGGCGTTGCACATGAATCAAGTGTATTATAAAAAGGTAAATATATAATGTGAAATGAATCGAATCGTTTGTGATGAAACAACAAAGTGATGAGTTGAGATAAATGTGACGTTAAATTTGATATCGATGAGTCTTTTGGTATGTAAATGTGTTGTAGAGTTTGTTCATTTTGGTGTCCAAATTTGAGAGACATTTTTTGATGCAAATAAAACAAGTGATGAGGCTAAAAGAAAAAGAAATAAGTTGAATTGGTATATGCAGTATGCAAAGTTGTTTGAATTATTTTATTATTTAACCATATTCTCGAGTTTGAGAGAAACATTTGACACAGAATCGATATTCCTATAGCCTGACTAAGCTGACCTACTAACACAGAGTACGTTTTCTCAACCATATAATCGTTGCACCCTTTCATAACCTTGTCCCTAACCTAGTCCCTTTACGCGTCCTTGCCTTCGCGTGTTCCTTTCAACGCGGTGGCGGGTTACATGAGATCAGTCAACACGAGACTCGTGCCTCGACGTAATTAGTAGTTTGTGACCAACTTGGTCGATTGCCGGTCAAGTTCTCTGTCTTATCAATCTCGAATCATTCAAACTTATTTCTTACAAAATCAACTTCAACTTACACACTTTTCTTCATAATCTTACCTATATTTGCATCGCATAAATATCGATTCATCAGAGACGACCTTCACCAATATATGTCTTTCACAACTTTAGACAATTTTTACACAACAACTTTTTTATCTTATAAAATATTATCTCGTATAACTTTGTCTGCAAATGTTTCGTGTTTTCAATTAGTAAGAGCATACATAACGATGGAACCAATGTGGGATTAATCAATTTAATGGAACAGAGTTCCTTTTAATTATAGCCAAGAGAAATGAAATACAAACTGCACTTTAAAAATCAGGCTAAAATACACACGGAGTAACAATTCCAAACAGGCGAAAATCGTTTTAACAATTCCAACAATGATTTTGAAAATCAATTCATCCTCTTCTATATGCAATGCAATTTTTCATGTTATCTCTCAATTATAAAGCATGATTTTTGCTTTCACTTTTATAGACAATTATTTGTGCATTGTTGAGACAAAGTGTTTATCGCACCAATCGAATGTTCAATATTATTTCATCAAATTATATATATATATTAGTTTCATTTTGGTTTCCTCGACGATATGCAAGTTTATATTGTTTCGCGGGGATGCACCTTTAGAAAAGTCTGTTTTCATTTGAATGGGCTCGCGGTCTCCGTTCAGAGTGGATTTTCATAAAGCACACACATCTGAAAAGCTATTTATGTGTAAATAAGCATCAGCGTGAATGTTGAATGAAATATACAATCCGCATTTTATTCTCATCCGCGCTTGCATCTTTCAGGATTTTCAAGTGCCTGCACTTAGCGCGATTGAAACCCATTTACGCTCTATCCAACAATTGACTTTTACCTCCTCTTTTTCTTCTTCTTTGCCATTTGTTTTTTATTTATCGCTGATAAATTAATCATTCCTCAGAGGAATTGTTTTCAAGTCCTTTTCTTTTCTTCGTGTTGCAACAATCTTTTTATTCTTCTTCTTTTTTTTCATCTTCAATTCCTTTTAAACATTATTTCTTATAATTTTATTATTTACATATTATACGAAATCAAACTCATAATTATTACAAAGGATATACAATTACCTATTGATAAAAAAAACCAAATGTTTTTCATTACACACTTCATTGCATTTTGCTGCTCAAGTTTCGAATTCAATTTCACAGATGTAAATGCATAAACATTAACCTTTATACATATAAACAGTATATTCCAATTATAATTCACAGTTATAATATTGATATTTCAAGCTTTGAAAGGGAAATGAAAATAACATTATTAACAGCAAAAAATCTCTCTTTCTTCTGCTTCTCTAAATTGTTTCATTTCCAGTAAAAGAGTATTCATACCAACGAAATTCATTTTTCAAGTTCTGGTGAACTAATTTGGTTATTGTTTTGTGTTGACGTTCAAATGACAACAACAATTATTCATTTTTCAGAGGTTTTCATCGGTGTACTTTTATAATCCTTTCTTTGTTTGACAAAACTCAAAAATAAGTTTACAAACTAAAAGCAGTTCTAACAGCAACTCTATTATCATTGAAAAAAACAAGAGAATAAACTAATAATAAAATACCTAATAATAACATCAAAACAATACCTGTGAAAAGGCTTTGTGAAAAATTAGAATGCAGTTTGTTTTATTTAATAATAAATACATACTTTATTTACATTGTGGATTTATTGAATATACCAACAAAACAAATAGCACAAAAGAGTGCATCTTGATTGAAACAACCTCTATAATATAAAGTGAGAGGCCGTGAACTAAAATAGTTGAACAATAAACACTTATAGTAACTTTGTCAAGTGTTTGCTTAAAAATGCACTCTTAAGGGTGAAAAAAATATTTTACACGTCGTTAGTAGTATATTAAAAAACAAACTGAAACAATAGGACAAAGACTATAAGGATGAAATTGCAAATGAACGTTAACTGTCAAGACCAATATATGAATTATGACTGTTCATTACCCTAAAGAGATTGTTTCATTATCTTTAGAGCCTGTTTTAATTTCAATAAAACTTCTGTATCTTTTTTTTTAAAGATTCATCAGTTACAAAATTAAAAATTTGTTGTAATTTGACATGTTTGTTTGATCTTTGTTTAAATGAATCTTGAATGAAATGACATGAAACTAAAATGAAGACTCAATTAATAAGTTATTTAACGTTTAATAAATAAATGAATGAATATGGATTCAAATATATAATATTATTGTTGCATTAGAAATCAAGAAGCAGAGGGCTTTTTTTCCTGGGTAAAAAAGTCATATCTTAATGTGCGAAAAAGCGACGCTTATCTGAATATCTTTGAAATCATTAGCATAACGCATTTTCATTTCACTCATACGAAATTTATGGATTCATTTCCTTTAATCATACTAAATTACCCACTTAATCATTTAAATCCATCTCCCTGTGAGTTACATTACATGCAAAAAATTAATTTACATGTGTCCACGGAAAACATGAATTTGAATGTTTGATGAAACGGAATGGTACACACAATAAAATACATTGAGTTTTTTCGTGCAGAAAAAGTAAATGTTAACAACATTTCATGACAATAAATTCATTCATTGTTTATATTTGTATAATATTGAATACATCTTGTATATTGGACATATAAACGTTTTCATGTGAATCTAAGAGTGGAATTTTGTATGGTTGAAGGATTCGTATGCGCGATGGTTATCAAAACGCATTTTTAATTTAACACTTTGATATTTATAAGGGAGAGGTGTATATGCAATTGTAGGCAACTGTTAATTAAGTTATTTAGACTACGCGAGATCGTTGTTGAACATAGAAGAGGGATTAAACAGGTGTGATGCGGTGTGTACATACTGCGCGTTGCCGCAACGTCCTGTATTGATCCGACGAACATTAGCCGTACGAATTGTCTCGTCTGACGACTGACACCAGCTTCTTCTACTCTTCTCCAGCTAATCTTTTGCCACCAAGCATTTGTCACACGCTCATCATCTATTCAAATAAAACCTCGAGTTTTTCCACTTTTCATTATATATTATTTCGACGAGATTCAACCCCAGTAAAAAAAATCATATATTGATCATATATTGACAATGTATTGACAATACATTATTTTCAGCAAATCGTTTCAGCAAATTGTTCATTCATTGTCAATAGATTGACAATATATTATCAATAAACTTTTATGTATTGACAATATATTGATCATATAAGTTTAAATATTAACTATACATATATTGGCAAAATATTAACAATTTTTTAAAACAATCAATATATTGTCTATGTGTGGTCAATATATTGTCCATATATTGTTAATATATGGCCAATATATGATCCTTTTTACTAGGGAAATTATAAGTTTTTATTCTTCTTATGTTCTTATTTAAATCAAGCAATTTTTTTTTCTTTTTCCATTCCCAAGTATTTATCATATTATAGAGAGTGAGAATGTAAATGTTAATGACGACAAAAATAGACTGAAATGTAAATTTAAAAATAAAAGATGGATATAATTTGTTGTTAAAAGACTTGAAATCGACTTGCAACTATAATTTGTCAACAATTGCGAGCACTACAAGTCGCTGACCGAAACCACAATACTGAGGTCACGACCATCAAGTGTTTATAGACCTAATCGTCCAACACATTGTTGTTTCTCTGAATCGAGCTTAAATGTATAGGTGTTTGCACTCATCATTTCCAGCTCAAATTACAAAATGAATAAAACCATAAAATATTATCTCTCATAAAATTGAAACAATTTGTATTCATGGAATTTTTATTTACGACGATCCAATCAATGTCCATAACTTAGCGATAAGCTACTATAATAAAAGCAGAACAATATAATTTCCTCTCTCTCTCTCTCTCTTGTATTCAAAGGTTGATTAAACAAGATAATACATGTTCGAGTCTCAGATCAGATTTCATCACATAAGATTATAAGCATATATTTCTATCTAGAAATGGCTTGTAGGTAATAATGATAATGAGTGAATTAAGGCTTATTCAAAAATACAAAGTACAATAGATATATTAAAATGGCAATAAGATCGTTGGTGAAAATGCTCGGAGCTATTGAACTTGATCGAGTAAAAGCTGAGGAAGCGTCGTGATAAGCGGCGGCCACTTTGATGGGACCAAACAAACATCTCTTTGTTCGAATGCCCCGAGGCAAACTTAAAGAGGTCAATATATTCCAAGCTTTTGAATGGAATGTTGAAACCAACTTAAAAAGAAACTTACTTTGTGTATCGTTCTCTCAAAGTACATTCATCGCGAAAAAAAAAGTACGAAAATTGGACTTTTACAAACAATTAACTTGTTTTCGTCATAACACTGAATCTGAGATAAATGAAGTATGAATTTTTTTGCTGTCATAAATTTCGTTGTGACATCAGTATAATGAAAACGATGTTAATTAATTAAATGTTGGATCATTGGAGCAGTAACAAATTGGATGAAGCGTAAATTCGATACTTTAAAGCACTGCTAATGGACATCATGAAAACAGGCACTCGAAACAAGATAGGATTAAACGGAATACGACCTCGAATGTCAACTTAACGTCGTATTACTCAGCTACATAGATTTTAGCTGGGCTCCGATGTTTTCAAATACATGTTTTCTTGCCAAATGTTGGTTCAATCTATTTTCATTCGACTAAAACTCAATTGAATAAATATGTTTTGATTCGAACGTTTGTTGTTGTATAATATAATTTAAAGATTATTCTTTTGTTTCAGATGACATAGAATGGGTTGGGTGGCGCTAGGGCGGCTTGCGGGTGGTGGCAGCCGCTTCTCACCTATCCTCTCGCTGTCTTTCGCCTCCCTTACAAGTTCCTTCATATTAACTCCTCTTGTTATTCTTACTCTTGCCCTCACCGCGGTCACCTTCGTGCATGCCGAAGACATGTATGTATTCCAAACATATATAATTGCTATTTTATTATATAATAATCGATATTCATTTTCATAGATTTATATTGTCATAGATTTTTCCATTCCGTGCGAATCAAGCTTAATTTATATCTGACTTAATCATCATCAAAATAAGCATCAACAGTGTCTGTGGCTTATTACGAAACGTGACCGATATCGATATGAAATATGCAAGATCCAAGTATCACAATGTCGGAATTTATTTTCAAAATATATATGTGCGGGGCGTATTAATAAAACCCCGATGGAATTTGTGTCAAGCAATTGACGGTTGTAAATTTTGTATAATAACCTCACGGAATTCAATGTTTACACTCAAATTTATCAAATTTTGTCTCATTCATTTTACTTTCATTTATTAAATAAGACGTCGGCTTTGAACCGACGATCCACACTCAATCACAAATCAAGTGTAAAAGTCATACGTTCTTGAATCTTTCAAAATGAATCAAACAAAACGTGAGCTGCATATTTTTTTCAACATAATCATTATTTCATTTAAAATTAAGTCGTTATGGTCAAATATTGTTCATGTTATTGTCGGAGTTATCAACATTTGAATGAGATAAATTAAATTGCGGCATAAGAATTTCAATTAAACCTTTCCTCTGATGGTAGGAACAAAAAAGCATTTCTTTCATTGTAAGAAACTTTCATGCAAATAAACTGCCTTCAATGTACCGTCAAATATTTAATATGAATACCACATCATGTAAATTTCTATTTCTATATACACAAAACTTTTCATCCAAATAATGTGCCGGTTTTAATTTGTATACTACTTGTAAAAATACAATTCCGCTTCAACATGTTTTTTTTTTTATTCTGAAAATCCAGCGATTTTAAAGCAATATCTGAATTCCTAACGTTTTTAAATTAAGCTTGATTCCAAATTATTTATCATAAAATAGAATTAAATTTATAGACTTTAAGTGTGAGAGAATGCATTTGTTGGGAGATGGTTTAGTAAGAAAGTCTAGCAGAAAGTTTAGTATAATAAAATAGAGTTATAGAAAATTAAAGAAGGTTGCAATTTGTTTAAACTGAGTCATACAAGTTAAAATGCTGTTGTGTACTGTTTGATTTGTTTAAATGTACTGGGTTTGAATCAAAAAAATCAAATTGTCATGTTAAAAATGTTATCTTCTAATGCAAACTCAAGTAGATTTTGACAGGACGTTAATCGGGCCTCTATATATAATTCACTAGCAAAATTGATATAACACAAGTTTTATAATTAATAGGTCGAAATAAAAGTGGATATATTTGATGATAAATGGGAACTGATAGAAATGATATATATGTTGATCGTGGTAGAGCAAGGGGGAGTATTTATAGTTGTGTTACAGTTATCGGCAACCTGGAGGTTTGTGCAGATGCATCGTCGGTCGTGTTATTATATTGAATGTGTTGCAGCTTTGAGGAGGGCAAGTCGGACAAGGAAATTCTGGATAACCTGCTGCTTGCGACGCGGTACGACAAACGGCTTCTGCCTCCGGTTCAAGGTATACTGCGGCCCCCGCCCCACACCCGTCAAGACGACTACACTCCCGACCTCGAACCCAATGACCCAGACCACCCTGAGCACCCAAAACGCCACCGCCATCACACAGCACCACACAACCACAGTTTACTCCTCACTTCTCGTCGAATGGGTATTTTACACGTCGCGACTGACGACTGACAACAACAAAACACATTTTTACAACTTTCGTGCTAATTCAACGACACAGAAGAATAACACTTTCTTTTTTTTCTTTTTTATTACCTACTACCCTAGTAAAAAAGATCATATAAGGTAAACGTACCTAATACGGTTATAGTGTACCTATTAGTGTTATTTTTGTTTAAAATATATATTTTGAATTTATTTTAAAATTGGAGGCTGTGCAAGACATTTCGTTGAAATTAATGGAAATCTATCATTTAATCTTCATACATTTCAAATGAGTTAATAATTATCCAAAATAAGAATCAGTTTTATAACAAACTTAACACAAATAGGTACACTATAACCGTATTAGCTACGTTTACATTATTGACCATATATTTGACAATATATTATTTACAACAAATCATATATTGTTCATGCATTGACAATAGATTAACAATATATTGATTATATAAGTTTATATATGAACTATACATTAGCAATATATTAACAATTTTTTAAAACAATCAATATATTGTCAATATATGGTCAGTATATGTTTTATATATGGCCAATATATGATCCTTTTTACTAGGGTATCTTGACATTTGAGTTATTGATTACAAAAAAATGATAATAATCGGTACAGTAATATCGTGTCTATGAGTTTGAATTAATACTAATTGCTAGTTTGTGTCACTTTATAACTTTACGAACCAATATATTAATTTAGCACGACGGAAATATTGATTGCGCAAAATACCGTATGACAAAATTGTGTGCCTGCTGAGAGGAAAATGAATTTATGCATCCATCGAAGAACATGATCGAATTTCTAAATATGCTCATCACGTATATATAATCATTTGTTACTCGATGCAATCGTTTCAAAAAATGATGCATTCACATTACACGAATACATATTTTAAATCAAAGTTAAAGATTTTTTATTTTTTTAATAATAACGGCTAATATGTGAGTGAATTTTATGTTGATTTAGAACAGTTTAAATTAACTTTAACTATAAAGTTTGCATTTATCGACGGATGCAAACTTAATCAAACACATGATTTGATCAAATATGTTTCAACGAAATACAATTTTGAGGTCAAACGTCAACATTAGATAGATTAAGTTTATAGACGCGCATTATTTGAGTAAAAAATCGTGTATGTATTATGTGCTTTTATCAAGAAAAAAAAAAAGTTAGAGTTCATGTCGACTTTATTAATAACTGCTTTTGTGATTAAATCATTCACGTAAGATTACTACCAGCATGTTACAATAGACTTTAATCAAGAGGCGGCAACGTGGCTCCTGTAGATTGTTCTTCACATATAAAGACTTACGAATGCAAGGACATACATATGATATATAATATAATCTTGGAAATTCAGATGATGTTATTAGATATAGTGAATAATAATGAACGTTTTGTTTCGTATTATTACTAAAAACAACACAATGCTCGCGTCAAAGTCAATTTGACTGATTTGATAAATTACACTTTTTTGAAAGGTACACAAAAACGTTGCTCATGCATTTTATACTTTGTTTGCACAAACTATGAATTGTAAAACTTGGGTATAAATTAAAGTTTGGAAAAAGAAAGTTCAACTAATGCAAACACAAAATAAAGTTTGAAAATCAGCTAATAACATGAAAGCTCGTCCAAAAGTTTGCATAATTGATTAAGCTTATGTTTTTGAGTTGATAAAAAAAAAATAATAATAAAAAACTAACACGATCACTTTAAAATCTTTTTTATTGAATATCCCATGGACGTAACATTTTCTTATCAATTAAGGTGATACAAATTTTGGTTCGGAATAATAAAATAAGGATCTTCTTCTGTGTCGTCGTTTTTGTCAGATTGAAAGCTTTGCGGTGACCAAAGCTTAGCTTCAAGATATTGAAACGTCGATACAAAGCTCCGCTACAATGACAAGCCTGCTGCGAGCTTGCAGCTACTGCGCGCAGACTTTCACTTCGTTTCGCGTGCTTTTTGTTTCGATGGGAGAAAAACTAGCCCGATGGCAGATTTTAAGTTGTGGACCGTATCAAAACTTTTCGACAAACCTGACAAAATAGAACCTTTGAGTTGTCAAACATAGTGATGTTCAATTGCAAAATCAATAACAACGATCAACTAGCTTATTCAAACCAATATATTAACAACACTTTGCACATTTAAAATTATTCAGCCATCAAAAAAATACTTATAATCTCATATATTATTAAATTTTGCTTTCGTTTATTCAAATATATGAAACAACTTTCGGGATATGTGAAAGAAAAAAGGTCAACTACTTTAATAGTATAAATAGATGTATAATCTAATCATAAATTATTTGTCACTTTCCACTTAGCACACGTAGATGTCATTTTTTTTCCTCGCAAAGTTCACTCGCGCGAAATTGAATCAATAAAGAAATAAGAACAACTTTTTAATCAATTTACATTTTGCTTTCAATTAGAAAGCTTCGAACAATCTTGTTAATATTATTCATCCCTATATATAATGATATTATATTTAAATATAATTGAGGCTACCAAGTGAGAACAATTTCATATTAAACTCTGTCGACTCTTATTGAACACGCTATCAGCAATGTCCGAGATGTTAATCAAATAATTTGTTATTGTAAATAATAATAAATAATGGAAATGTAATGTCATCAGTTAAAAGTTAATGAGAGAGAGAGAGAGAGAGAGAGAAAAAAAGGTAAAATGGAACAAGTAGAAAACATGAATAATAATTATATAGGTCGTCATTATAATAAAGTTAAAAGAATGAGAGATAAAGTGTATATCTATAAATAAAAATAAAATGTTGTGGATATTATTCGCGTATTATTGAGCAGGCATTTGAAATAACACGAATGAGAGCTTGTATATATCTCGAATTGAGAGTCGAATAACCGGGAATTCCGATTAAGCGTTAATTTTTGTTCTCGAATTTGAACTGTGTGCCAATTACCCGCACCATGGCCCAGCACTCGAGAGGTTAAAATTAAAAAGCACACAAAAGGTCTAAAAATACTTGCGAAAACTCGGCTCATTTTCATACGAGACTTTTGATGAAGGAAAAAAGAATAATTCGAAAAGCTTGTGGATTCTGATGATGTATATAAGGCCGGGTCGTTTTATTATTCGATCCTGCAGTCATATTATTCCTAACTGTTCCATGGTAAACGTGAATGAACACTTGAATGAATATCAGATAAGGAGATAAGAATAGTTAACATAAACCTTTTATTCAAAAACTCACGCGAGAAAAGCGTATCATGACCTGCATTATACACCGCGCTCGCAAAACCAAAAAATCCATGCGCACACATTATTTTTCACACTTGTTCATTATTTCCATCACTCACACCAATTCACATATTTACTTTCATTCATTCTTCATTTGCAACTCTTCCAAAATCAAATAGTAAGTAATCAATTATTACACCTTTATATATTACTTTTTGTTTGATCCGTTCATATTGTTATTATTATATGAGTGAAGCTACATCTCTTTTCTTATTGACGAAAAAAAAATGTTTATTCAACGTAAATGATATTATTTAAAAAAAAAAATATGTGTGTGGAAAAAAGAGAAAATAAAAAAAAAAGCGAAAGAAGAAATTGGCGACGGAAATTGGAGGATTTGCAGAAAAGTCGGCAAGGGCTATTGGGTGTTACAGATGCGGATTTCTGCTGCGGAATGCGATCGCCTGGTGACGCTGACAGCTTGACTAACCGGTCGACGACCGAGCCGAACAAGAACCAGTACATAAACCACTACACGCCGCACCAACACCTCCGCACTCACCTTCGCGGTCCGTCCCAAAGCTCAATTTGTAACCTTTAGAAATATCTTCCTAATATCATCATTTGATGTTGATGACATCTCAGTATCCGAGCTCGTCCACCATTGCTCTTTGCTAAAATCAAATAACGTTTGACGGACGATCTCGGATCATACTTTATTTCCATCCAACTTTCTTCGACCTAATTCAGTTTCAACAATTTTTCATACATTCATTCATCCTTTAACTTTCCAGAATTTTGTTCATTTCAATTGACTCTCGTTTTTTTTATTTGAATAACAATTTGCGATTTGAAACGATCAGCTCTTGTTAGTAAAAGAGACAGACATCATTGCATTCCATGGCCTGCATACAATCTCCTTCCTCTATTCTTATTCATGGATTCAACAAATTTCCCAGCACAACCCGTAAATCAAAGTGTGCGCAATTTGAATTTAGTGTCAGCCTCATTTTATTTCTTTTCATTCGATTAATCCTATATATATACATATATGTTATATCTTCAGAATCAAACAGACACTTTGGCTAATGCCGCCATCTTATCAGTGAGCTTCGTTTCGGCTCTGTTCACATTCATTCGCCGCGGTTCACAGCTTATCGCGCAGCCCATTGTAAGCTTGTCAATATATTCCTAACCACTCGGCGTATAATTGTACGCTTGTGAAAGTGATCCTATCAGTTTATCGGATTTGTTATTTCATTGTTTATCACTTGGTATATGTTCAATTGACGCCGCCGTCGATAGATACACTCACATAATCATTGACCATTGTTAATGCATTCAAACAATCATTTTGGTCTTCTCATCAAAATAACCCTAGTAAAAATAAAAATATAATGTCAATATATTGGTCGTGTATCAGCCATATAATGGAAATATAATGTTGCAAAAACCATATATGAATCATATATGATAATTATAATAGCAATATATTGTCAATATAATGACAATATAATGACCATACAGCAAATTATATATACGCCATTATAATGTCGATATATTGAAAAATTTTGGAATTTTTCGTTAGCTA
>JAAMPD010000539.1:46651-57854 GCA_025266255.1 Trissolcus basalis | reverse complement strand
ATCATGGACTTGTGCCCTTTTAAAATAAATCACTCAACTATTTTTGTACAATTTGAGTAAAACCGCATAATTATGACGATTTTTTGTCAAATTATTTAATGGAAAACACTCTCAATTAGTAGATGTGTACTCTATCTTGGAAATTACAGACTTAAACATGACTTTTATGCAATCAGATTCTTTTTTTTTTTTTTTTAGTGTTTTATCAAGTTATGCAATTCAAATAATTTAACAAATCTGAATTATCGAAGACTGAAACATAAATAAAAATCAAATATGAACTTGTGCCCTTTATAAAAAAAATCAATTCAATTAAGTATATTTTTCACTTGAATGAAGTATATTTTTACTTCTGTCAACTTATTTTGAATTGAATTAATTGAATTTAACTTCAATCAAGTAAACCTATTTATTCAAACATGTATGTGAGAATATATACTACTTCATTCAACTTAAATATACTTGATACAAGGTAGCATTTTTTTTTTCAGTGCAACTAGGCTAATTCTGACAGCACAATGATTTGCGACTAATTATAATTAAAAGAAGAAAAAAACTTTAATATCGCTCCTTGATGCCTCATAAACAATTCTGACGAATTTTCAACTTGAATTATTCAAAAATTGTTATTGCTTTTTAAATTTACATTCAACACGACAAGAAACTTTGGTTTTTAAAGTTTCTACCGTTCAAGTCAGTTTTCTTGAAAAATGTTTTATGATTTTACAACTTTAATGATTCATTTTACTTCGTTACAATCTGTTTTACCTAATTACGCTATTAAAAAATATTTTGTTGAGTGATATTTTATGTAAAAAATGAAATTACAATTACCCCATATCATTTGTAAGGTGCCGGGTAAATTGGATATGCTATAGTATGTGTAATGAGCTATATATAAATGAAAAAATGTGCCTTGTATGGGTTTGAATACGACTGTGTGACAGAATTTCGCAAAATTGTAATAAATTATTACATAAAGTTGAATAATTTCAGTCTTGCATATATTTGTCGGTTAATTTTGTTTATATTATGATATTTGCTATAATTTTCAATAAAATGAATTGTGATACATATTTATTATAAACAATTATTGAATTTATAAAATTAATTATTCAAGACGTAAACACAAAACAATGAAAAAAACATTCATTTTCATCTATATAACATTAACAATTATTTGTTCAATCTTCGCATATTGCGAAGATAATAAACAATCATTATATTTGTTAAAATTAAATTTTCAAACTGTAAACAAAAACAACGAACGATTTCATTTTCGTCTGTATGGCATTAAAAATTATTTGTTGTATCTTAGCACACAGCCCAGATAATAAACAATTATTATATTCAGTGAAATTAAACTTTCAAACTGTAAACAAAAAGGATGAAATATTCATTTGTCATCTATATGATATTGAAAATGATTTGTTATATCTTTGAATACATTTCACTTGAAAGTAAACTTTATTTTTTGTCTGTCACAATTACCCCAGTGGCTCTATTTGATAGCATTCATTACATTTCAATTGTTTCAAATGAGTTTAAATTCTAAAAACAAAAGTTTGAAAGGACCGAATAATTCAGGATTTAATGAATGGGGGAAGCACAAAAAAAAATTTTTTTTAATAAAATAAAATGAAATTTGATAAAAACAAAAAAAAAAGGGTTACCATCGGCTGGTTCTCCCCCAACTGTTCCCTGTAAATATAATTTATATGTTTGTTCACTTTTTGTAGCGCCAGTGCGGCCTCTCGGAGGCTCTCACTGGGCTTACCACTGACTCGACATACCGGCCAAACATCATTTGAATCCTCTGATGATGATCAAAAAAACCCATCAGGCTCCCCCACGTCCCCTACAGCAGCTCTCGTTATACCCGCGGCAGCAGGTTCCTCCACTAGGTAAAGTAAATTGATTGAATCATACTGACTGATATAAGTTTGAAATTATAATTGGAGTGTATGTATATAGATATTGGAATATATACAACGATCGAAGAAACTCGCACCAATTAGTTATGGATAGAATAGTTTGATGTTAGTAAAATATTTATAGTGAAATTTAGCTGAAGATCGAATTCAAATCAAAATTTATAATTGATAGTCCCCCAAAGGTTGTCGAAATTGGAGCTAAGAGAATGAAAACAACCTGATCAAGAATTTAGTGTTTAAACAGCGTTACTATTACAAGTTCGTCTGAGCGATGGCTCTTTCGACGGGGACATCTGTACAAATTGAATCGCTAATAAGTAAATAATACTTGCTCAACGATAGTTATTACGTAAACAAATCGAAATAAAAATTTGCTTCTCCTCAACGAAATTTCAGGTAACGAGAAATTGACCCCAAACAGGACTTGGACACCTAGTTCTGATTTTGAAAACAAGTATGTTTTGAAGCAGCAGTGAATTAACTGATGTGAATAATTTATGTGGACCATTTGTAATCTTAGAGCTGGATCACCCGATTAAGACCATGTTTTTTTCTTAATGCGATATAACTTTTAATTTAACATTCCTTTAGATGAGTTTACACACAGTCTTTTTTTTATCCCCGTGCAAACAGATTAATTCGAGGCATTATTTCCCAACTTTACAAGGATTTAACTCGTTTATTAAATCATAAACACAAAAGACCATGTAGAAAATAAGACTATTCGCTTGGCCTAATTAAGTCTGTACTTAGCCATACTCCCAGAGCCATATCACAGACCAAATGACATCGTTGAAATCAGGAATATTAAACCTTTTAGTATCATATATATGGTGTCGGAAAAGTGCATTTCATCATAAAATTTTTACGATTTTTCATATTAAATCAATCATTTGTAGGTTCGAATCACTGAAAATTTGATCAAATAAAACGAGGTGAGACACCATTTTCAGAATCCAAATTTTAAGTATGACAAAGTTTCAGATTGCAAAACTACAGCAGAATATCCAGACAAAAATAAAAATATATGCCTGCATGCACATGTCGTCAATATGCTGCATATAGGAATTTTTATCTGAGTAAAATTCGATCAATGATTTTAATGTTTGAAAACGTGTAATGGGGTAAAAGTAAAATGCAGAACGTGACATAAATTTACTCTTAAAGTAACAGTCTCCGTATCATTCAACTTTGTTGGTAAAAAAATTTTTTTTTCTTTTTTCTTTTCATTTGGGGTTTTTTTTTATCTCCCAATTCATTTAGGTTGTAATATATTGTTGGTTTGATTTAGTGATATCGGAATCAGTAAATTAAAAGATCGGGAAGTCTTTGGGAAAAACTTTGTCAGACCTTAAAGAGAATAAGCTGCTACAATTTCATTACTATTTCAGGCCAAATTTGAACTCATGTAGTGCATTAATTTTTACGGTACACTTAACTTACAAAAATCATCTGCTCATAATGTAATTCACAGCAATTACTTGTGTTTTCATTTGTAATTCACTCGAATTCGTTGTTCCCTTTAGTAATATAAATGTTCTTATAAAACCACTTCAAAAAGTATCGCTGTAATATTGCCATAATGACTTTCGAATTGTTCCATTTGTTTTTTTTTTTTTTCTTTTACAAAATCGTAATCAGCGGTGTAATTCAACACGACAAAATTTAGCTGTAACAACTTCATCAGTGGATCCTATTTTCAATTGGATTGACTTTCGTCGGTGTAAAACAATCCCGTGTCAATATCAATTTCGAAAAGTTGTTTTTCAAAGTGTGTTTGTCCGGACTAGTGCAAAAAGTTAGCAAGTAGTAACTCGAGCCGGGTCTTATACAAATTGGAACATTTACCTTAACAGAATAAATCATAACTCAGCGAAGGCAAGAAACTTCGTGATCTTCGTTAACTTTTGTCTTCTATCATTAAGAAAACCTTTTTATCGCAAAGTTAATTAAAACCGATTGTCTATTCCGCGTTTAATTTTCGCAATTTTTATTGCGACGAAAAAAAAAAAAAAAAAAAAGCTCAATTATAAACGCAATTTGTCATTAACGTCCACAAAAACTGTAATTTGAACGGAGTTTGTTGTAATTACATTTTCATTCTCATTTTCTTTCGTCAACTGTTATATATATTCTCTTTTTATGATTTTAACTACCGTTGGAAACGTGTAACGTTCAATTAGAAGTGGCACACATTGCTACTCCGAGTTCCAAGTTAAAACATTTGATTCAAGTTCGGGATTCGAACGTTATTGTATCGCGACATTATTGTATTAATAATTACAATGGCGTAGAAAATTGAGTAAACCCATTGTACCCGAGTAACAGCGTTTGCAAACACAATTTACCTTGGTTTACAATCGAGATTGATTAAAATTAATTATGACAATAGAGGGAAAACAGGG
Organism: Trissolcus basalis; assembly: GCA_025266255.1. NCBI lineage: Eukaryota > Metazoa > Arthropoda > Insecta > Hymenoptera > Scelionidae > Trissolcus > Trissolcus basalis. The sequence continues at coordinate 53,515 of JAAMPD010000539.1, read as the reverse complement.
GGAAAAAATCATGCTCGAATTAATTGTTATCTAATTAGTTTCAAGTTTTATACGTCAATCACTTGGGTATTTAAATGAAAAAAAAAAAATGTAGTTGGCAACAATATTTCACCCGCTTAGCCACAATTTCTCTCATTAGTCAACCACCCACAAAGCTATGAACGTCTCTAATCGTTTGAAAATAATCCAGATTTATGATGTACTTTGCTAAATAGTTAATACATTTAGGAAATTTCGACAGGACCAAAATTCGCACGATTCAAATTCGAGGGCCATCCGAATCGATAATGTCGGTCTGGCAAATGCGCTATCCGAGAACTAGTTTGTTTTTTAATCCTATTCCCTGGAATTAATACTTTTCATTTACATTTCAGTAGCTTTTGCAAATTATCAGTTTCAGACCCTGACCAACAAAATAACCCCGTTTTCCCAGCGACAATTTCAATTTCGACCACTTGCGATTACATTACAGTTATTTAGCAGACAAAACGATTGAACTGAATTATGGCCTGTGGTATATTGTCATTAACACTGACATCATAATTCTTATTCTTTGATAGATGCTTATTTAATTCAATAATTTATATCAAGTTCAGTTGTCGGACAATTCGGTGATCAATCTTAACCCAATCTGTTTCTATTGTTAGAGGTCAATATTTGTTGAAGCGGCGACAGCTGTTTAAATTCGGGATGCGGGGGAGCGAAGCCGGATGCTTTACTTGGCCGCGAGGTTTAGCTGTCGGACCAGACAATTCTATTGTAGTAGCCGACAGTTCCAATCATCGTGTCCAGGTATTTGTTCATATAATCATATTTATGCACTCTGCGCAAAAAAAGTGTTCTCACTCACTTGTCGTATTGCAATTTTTTTTCAGCTTCCTATTAATGTATGCTTTCAAGATCAATATTGTCCCAACCGATCGACTATGACAAATTTCGTCAATCCATTCAAGCACAGTTCCTTTAACAATATATGATTACAATGGACTTTTTTTTATTCTCCATGTCATCATGTTTTATGATTCTTTATACCATGCTGTTTATTCGTACCGAATGCAAATGGCAAAACTTGTCATCCCAATGGAAGATGCAATTTTTTTCACTGATAATGACAGATACGTTTGTTTTGCAGATTTTTAATAGCAATGGGCATTTCATCAAAGAATTTGGATCATACGGAAATGGGGAAGGCGAATTCGACTGTCTTGCAGGAGTCGCAGTCAATAGGATAGGCCAATTCATCATAGCTGATCGTTATAATCATCGTATTCAAGTACTGGATCCATCAGGACGATTCTTAAGAGCTTTTGGTTCTCAGGGAACGGCTGATGGCAGATTCAATTATCCTTGGGGCATCACAACCGATGCCCTCGGATTTATTTATGTGTGCGACAAGGAGAACCATCGCGTACAGGTACGAAATCTTACAACTTATTTTTTCATTTCATGTTATATTGTACCTCAAAACTGTCATCTTCGTTCTGATTTTATGTCCAACGAACTCATTCAAATGGTCAACTCTAAACTCAACAATTTACTTTTTTCGAATCAACAGTTATTTGCTATAATATTAATCAATTTATTTTTCAATCTTATATTAGATCTCAAAATTGTCATCTTCGTTCTGATTTCATGTGCAACAAATTGATTGAAATAATCAAAACCAGAGTCAAAATTTTTGATTGAAACTAGCAGATATTGGCTATAATGTTAATCACCTGGTATCAATTTATTTTTCCGTCTTATAATATCTCAAAATTGTCATCGTCGTTCTAATTTTATGTCTAACGATTCTAATAAAAAAGAAAATATAATGACAAAAATATAATTGGTCGTATATCAGACATATAATGGGAATATAATGGCCCATACATAATCAATATAATGGTCATACAGAAAATGTATATCGCCATTATAATGTCAATATAATGAAAATTCAAAAAAAAATTTCATTTAGCTATACGGACAAATCACTATATATGGCAATATAAGCCTCATATATTGGCCATATACGTTTTCTTCTTGCGCATTATCCCTCACGGACGAAAATATAATTTCAAAATATAGCTAAACTATATTCTGTCTATATAAACTATGTTTTCGGCAATAAGGACTATAGTCGATGTATATATAATTTATATAAATTTTATTATATGTACCTGTAAAATATAGATTAAAATATATTTTGTTGTTTATATTTTCGTCCGTGAGAGTATATTGGTTATGTATGGGCATTATATTTCGATTATATTGATAATATATTGATCATATATTGTCATTATTATTTTGCTTTATACTAGGGAAGCAAATACTCCTCCTTCTTGACGAGTTTTCCACTTGAACAAAATTCTGGAAATTAGCCACTTGAAACTTGAATGTGTTTTTCTCAAATTATCTTGAGATAACAAAATACAACGCCATGACCCATGACTGTCATAGTTATTTTGTTCTTTAAATGTTGAATCCTCAGTAGTATAAATGTAAAAAAGAAACAACAAATATCACGACATAAGAACTTGTGCGATAAGAGAAACAAAACATGTTGAATGTGCATTCTACATCGTAAAAAATTCTTTACTAATTCTATATGGCTCTTCTTTCCTTTTAACAAAAGTGTTCATTTGAGCAAACAATTGTTTCGTGCTGGTTCTTTTCATTAAACAACGTAGAAAATAAAAAATGAAAGAAATAAATGAATATTTCGAATTAAAATAATTGTTTACATTCGGACAACAAAATAAGTTGAAAATGTTGACTGTTGAGAATATATAGTTAATTAATTGAATGGTATAAGATTGTTTATTGAAGTGTGTATTGAATAAGACGAAGGTGATGAAGGGTAGAAGAGATGCAAGTTAAATTTGGGACTTTGTCATTGTGATTGAGTGTTTTTTTAGAGCGAGGAAAGAGTTGGAGCCCGAAGTGAGTCCTAACCGCGACCCAATTTGCTATACCCAGTTGCAGCATGTGCACAGCATGGCTCTGAGAAAGCTTCAGCGCTATACTGTTTAGATTAGATTGCATTATTTATTCTATTTGATTAGATGACAAACTATTAGTCAGCAAAATTAAGCTGATCAATAACTATTCATTTTGAATGAAATATTTGTGAGAGGATATATAATTTGGCTGTTGGAATGAAAATAATAGACAATAGAAAATAAGAGGAAGCAAAAAGTTGACAGATCTTAACTGGGTGCAAACACAAATGATTGCTCATCGCATCCGTCAAAATCACTCGCATCTCCACCTGCTCCTCACAATTTCTCATATCATTTCTGTGTTTCAGGTACCTTAACTGTCAACGTCAGTGTTTTGCTATTGAGTTTGGCGTCACCGGATGAATCCAGCTTGGTAATTAGTCTTTGTTAACAATCCCGTTTCATCATCGCTTCGTTCCATCCAACAACGACTTTATCAATTCAATTCCAACCAAAACATCATTTATTTATACCCCACACATATAGCATACCACTTTTTGATGTACATTTTTCAAATCGATCAATCTTCTATCTCAAATGACAAACACATCATATTATTGACGAACGATTTATTTTATATAACAAGTCAAAAGCAAAGCGAATCATTTGGTAGTATTATAATGTCATCAGATAACGAAAATTAAACATTATACTTTCGAAACAATTCAAACAAGATGAAAATTCATTTCGAGTATATGAATATATAGTCTCTGGTAAATACAATTCAACGTGAATCCTTATAGTTGAGTGTACTTGACAAAAATATTGAATTGAATACAAATTTTCAAAAAGTGGTACTTAATCAATTGTTTCTGTCAATTGCAGTTTAATTTGAAAATTCAAAATAATTCGCGAGCTAAAAATATATTACTATGTACTGCACAGATACTTGAACTCTATTTTTGTTCATGACTACACAAAAAAAAACGATTTCATGTCAAAATAATTAGCTTCGTCAATAGCAGTTGCACCAAATTGATAAATCATGAGTGACACACACACACAAAATAATTCACTGAAAGATTCTGTAATTAAAAAACATATTTATTCATTTGTTTGTTAAAATGATTGATACTAATGAAAAGAGAAAAAAAAATGTCAAATTGAACCGTGTCATCTGAGATTGGATTGAATTATGATGGCGTTGATATGTACAGCTGTCTTTGATATTAAATCACGCAAATCATGATGCGTAGTTGATGATTCGACATTGCTGTAATATAATACGTGAGACATGTGCTGGGTTGTACGTGATCAGATCTGACATATTTGATCACTTTGAGTCGAACGTCACTGCGCAGAAATATTCATACGTTTGATGAAATTTGTTGCATGAAAAACAAGATTCGTGTTGTGCGTTCTCTATTAGAGAGACAGAGAGCAACATTGTCTGTTGGCAGACAGGTCTAATGCGAATAAAAGAAGGTAGAATTTGTAATGCCAAGGTATTTGCACGACTCATTATTTTGAGCTCTTTGTTTCTCAGTCGAGGATGAGAACACACCAGTCGGCACTTTTTGCGATGCCATGCACAGTTTCGCTCCACATTAACGTCGTGGTTAAATTCATTTCACAACTTTAAATGCACATTATTTGCCAAAAGAGTATATACTCTTTGAATTTGTATCATGCCGTTGTGTTTAAGGGCAATATTCGTTTGCATTCTCACGCTACTCTTTTAATGCCAAACTTCAAAATCTGTAATAAAGGAAACGTGCGTTTTTAATATGAAAAATTTACACTTTGTTCGCAGAAATACGAGGTAGAGTTCCTGTTGCAGCAGCAGTGGTACGACCCACGGTTACGTTACAGCAATAAATCACGTTACGAGTTCCTCAACGCGATACATCATCACAACGACATTTGGCTCCCGGACACATACTTCATTATGCACGGCGACTTCAAGGATCCTCTCATCCCGGTCCACTTTGCCTTGCGGATATACCGCAACGGCACAGTCAACTACCTGATGCGGTAATCATTTTGCACATTCATATCTCGCAAATACAATTTTCATCAAAGCCGTTACACTTTTTCATACATGCTTTTCACGTCACAAATTATTTAAAAGCCAGTCGACCGTTGTAATTGCACTTTACACCCAATGATGCAATTCTCAACCAACTTTTAGACACGCTCAATTATTCACTGCCAATTAGAAACCATATATGAGTTTTCATCATACTTGTTGATCCTTTTTTTTTCTCCCATTTCTTTTTCATGTTCAACAACAAATTACTATACATTTATTTTACTTTGACATTTAAACTTTGAACAACAATTCAGCCCATTTGTTATGATCCGTTGATAATGTCTTTATCGTGTAAACAAAATGTTTACTTTTTGTACTTTTCTGTTTTAGACGGCACCTCATCCTTTCATGTCAAGGTAGACTTAATATATTCCCCTTCGATGACCCACTGTGTTCATTCGCTATTGAAAGCAGTAAGTACTATTTTACGTATTAGCAAAATTCAACGCTTGCCCTTTACATCGTTGTACAATTCTTTACTTTTTACGTTATTTTATGTCGAGTTGAATTTTATGGGTCTCTGTTGTAAGCTTGAATTACTTACAATTCCATGTCGTGTACCGGAAATTTCTTACAATTGAATATCATCTTTCGACATTTTGACTGTAAACACTGAATGAATAATTCATTATGAATTTTGCTTCAAATTTTTGGTCTCCTGTAATTGTTATTCCGTGTTGCTGTCTTCATCTAGTATGGTGATTGAACATCACATATATATATGTATAGAAAAATATTTCTTATAAGATGAAGATTGTAATCTTTCGTTTACACCCATTAGGCATAAGCTAGGATTTCTTTTGTGTGATATTGTAACAAATAACAAAACAGGATACATTTGAAGAGAAAAAAAAGTGTTAAATAAATCATCCGAAATGGCTGCTATGCTGGTACAGAAAACATATTTACTTCTAATAAAAGTAAAAAAGAAAATTTGTGAGCAAGTTGCGATAAACTTGTACTTATATAGTGAAACGAATTGCCGTTGCAAGTTGTTTTGTTTTTTAATGGTAGATATATATTACACTTGCTGATAGCGGCACTATTCAGAATAAGAATAATACAATTGCTTATAAATCTATGAAACTAGCGTTATATCATTTCGTTGGTTGTAGGTGCATGGTGTTATCTATTGCATATAAAGTTGTGTGAACCATGTGAAACAATAGCAATGATGTGTCCAACTTTCGAAGAAGCTGTTATTGTTTTTAAATTTTGTTCAAGTTGAAATGTTAAAACAAAATGTTCAAGTTAAACGGACTGGCAAATGAGTTTGTTGACAAGCAGAAGGGGTTGAATTGGTACCAAGAGTCAAGTACAAATAATACACTAAAGGATGAGACATGAAGCGTTAATAATTAATTGTTGAATGGAGAAATATTGTGTGCGACCCAGTAACAAGATTATGAATTCACTTGAAGCAGAATTATATACGAAACGTGCTTGCACATATTTAATCATATTCTATCATAATTTATAACCTCTATTACAAAATACATACACCCTTTGTACAGTCAAAAATGAACGTAATGTAATAATCAAGTTGATATGAATCTGTTATTTTTATATTTTTTGTATAAACAAATGAATTTATTATTCTGGACATATGTATTTTGACAAGTTGAATCAAAGTTGATATGATATTATAAAAAAGCGTTTCTCCATGAAATTGATAAGAGTGACAGGAAAAAACAAAATTGAATTCTGACGTTATTTAATTCAAAAAATAATAATGATTTAATCGTTTTAACATCGTATTTATATTGTTCAAGATCTTATTATACATTCCGTAGGTATGAAAAGGTATAGGTATTTTTTCATTGCTCTTATATAGATAAAAGTGCATCTTTT
>JAAMPD010000539.1:0-46634 GCA_025266255.1 Trissolcus basalis | reverse complement strand
TTGTTCAAGATCTTATTTAAACATTCCGTAGGTATAAAAAATTTCTTTTTATTGTTCTTATAGATAAAAGTTAAATCTTTTTACATCTTCTTTTCCGTCACACATTACCCTGCAGTCGGGGTAATGTGTGACAGCATACGAGGTAATTGTGATTTAATAAATTATTGTTTTTTTTCAATATTTTTTCTGGTTTATTTTAGGAAATACAATATTATTCCTTTATCTAATTAATATCATAAATATGCGCATAAATTTGTTCAAAAAAAATTATAGTAAATATAAATTTTATTTAACATATTGTTAAATAAAATATCACTTCGCAAATATTTCTTGAATGGTGGATCAAGTTTAACGGATTATATATAACTAAGTGAAATGAGTCATTAAAGTTATAAAAATATATGAATTTGTCATATAAAAATTTAACTTTGGACTGAACGCTTGAAACTTTAAAAACCAAAGATTTGTGTCATGTCGAATACAAATTGGAAAAACGATAAAAATTTATTTATAATTTCACTTCAAACTTTATCCGTATTGCGTGCAAGACGTGAGAGAACAATATTTCCTTTTGATATTAGACATTTTTAGTATTTTGTTAATAATAATTAGCCTGTCACGAATTACCCTGAAATCACAATTACCCTGTTCGACCCTATATCTTGTTGAAATGAATATTTTTATCTTACAAGTGTTTTATTATTTTTCAGTATCCTATGAGCAAACAGCGATTAGGTATGTGTGGAAAAACGACGAAGACACGTTACGGAAGAGTCCAAGTTTGACTACACTGAATGCATATCTCATACAAAATCAGACAATCACATGTCCGATCAAAGCAAGTTGGAGAGGTGAGCTTAACCATCTTCAATTTCGTATTTTATCCAAAAAATTTTTTCTTAGCACTTTCCCTGCCCCTTCCGCACAAATCGTCCGCATTTGTAATAACAAGATATAACTTGTCTTTCCTTAATTATTACAAAAATGAATAACAACCCTAAAACAGAAATATTGCAGAATGAATTTTGTGAAATATTATAGACCAAATCATGAGATTTTATACTAATAGAAGCTATACATATTGTATAATATATGATATTGTGGTAACATTTCAATTTATTCATTCATTTTATTGTACTTGTGAAAAAATAATCAAAGTAAAATATAATTCAAAAAATTGTTTTCACAAAAGTTTTGAATAAAAAATGTCAATTAATTTTACCCAATTAAAGCGAAAAAACAAACAAACGATCTATATAACACTAAGCCCTTTTATGTTGTACACTTGATTAAAGCTGGTATAAAATTATAAAAATCTCTAAACATGACACAAGTCATGTAAAACGATTGTAAATATTGGTAAAATCGTGAAAAATCGTGAACAAGTTTGCAGAATTAAAGGAAATGTTAACGAGGGGGTATGAATCTGTATGAATTAAAAATATTCGACCATTTTGAATAAGACTATGTTTTACAAGTTATTGATCTTGGTAGAATGTGAATTTGAGTTTAAGAGAGAATAAAATATTCTTGAGAGTGAAATTTTGTGTGGATTATTAAACACACTGCTCGATATTCGTAAAATCTCACATTCGGTATGCATGAGCTGATGAGGAAATGCAGATTACATTCTAAAATCTAATGAAACCTCAATTTCGTCGGCGTAATTCTCTTCTTCATTTGCGCGCGTCTATGAAAATCTAAAGTTCTCATACAATTTATGAAATATAATAAAACGTTGCTCAAATTACATAACAAGAATACAGGTCAACGAATCCTCAACGCTTTGTAACAAATGTAAACTAGATTTAGCATTTAAACTTGTTTATTAAGTTAAATTCTTATTTCAAATGAATATTAAAGTGAATTATTTTCATTTCAATTATAAGATATCAATGGTCTTAATAATTGTAAGTTTTCCTTCATTTGATTGGACTTGATTAATAAGCGCAGGCTATACAGTTGGCTTTACCTCAACGAGTTAATTCAATAGCTCAAAGCATGCAACCTCAGATTGGCTTGCATCGTTGCAGCACATTTTCGTTAACCTTTCTATATATATATATATATATTCACAAATATATACAAAATACCTTTTTTATTCCAAAATTGAAATCAGAATAATACAACTTCGACTATTTGAAAGAGCGAGTATGTACTGCAATGAGCCTTAAATCTAATCTAAAATAAAATAAAAAAAGCATGTTTCAAATTTTGTTTCACCTATTTAAACACGATAAATATTTCACCGACTTGTTTGTAACATTGCCTGTACACTATATATGAATATAAGGTGAAAGAAAGCTTTGAACACATCTGAACAATAAAAATGAGCAATAAAGATGACAAGCAATTTTGTGATCTCAGTCAAGAAAATAATCACATAGCGGAATGAACATTTGTTCACACCAGCAACATCACAACAATTCATGCTATTAAATAAAACTGCTTGATGAATAATTAAACGTCATGGTCTTGAACAGGCAAACAAAGAAACAAACTAACCAGCTCACGGGCCGTTTTACTTCGGATTATTTACGCCCGAATGATTTTTAATCGCGGATAAAATCATCTCTCTATCTCTCTCTCTCTCTCTTTCTCTCTATCTGGCTTCTGCAACATGAAAGGGCTAATTGTTAATGTTGAATTGCACATGAAACAACTTTTCTTGCATAATTATATTTATATGAATAATTTTCTCTCTCTCTTACACACACACACACACACACGCACACGCAGAGCAACCGATTTTTTTATTACACGTGCATATTATTCTTGCCACGTTTGCAAAGTCTTGTTCGCTGTTTTTGCTAGCGACGAAGAACACGGATCGATAAAAGCAGGAACACGGTTTTCCTCACTGTTATTCTCGCCTGAACCTCTTATAAGTGGACAAGCATATGAGGGATGCCGAGATCTTTGACAAAATATATTAAACAAACTATAAATGAACAAACATTTGAATAGACTTACATCTTGGCATTGTGTGACACTGATGAATATGCAATTTGATTGTCCGACAATTTTCTTCATCCCCGATAGTGTTTTTGCATGATTTCAACTATATATATATATATATTAATGTATACATATATAAATATATATATAATTGGAACGTCTGAAGCTTGCATCCAACACTAATCTCATTCACCGTTGAATTACAATTTGACAATCACATTTGTTTAATTGACAATTTTTATTGATTTGAATTAGGTTTAATTGAGAAAGTTTATAAAATCTTATTCTTTCTATTCGATTGAAATATTTAGAATAAGAAGGATATAAACTTTGGAAAGAGTTTGTTGAGAGTAATAATAATGCGTTTTAGCACGGATGCGTTCATTAGAAGTTTGTGCATAAAAATTGATAAGTCTGAAGTGAAGTGACTTGTGAAGCATGTGGTGAAAAGCATAATTTTTGACTAGATATGAAAGTGTAGTAGAGATTGGCAATCTTGGTCCCTGTCTCGCTTAAGACCCAGCGTCATGTGGTCCGTTTCAAGCTAAATTCATCATTATTTGATGATATATAATTTGTCCAGTATTTCATCCAGCTCAAATTGAATTCGATACTTGGCTTGTTTTTTGGTACAAACTATCAAAACATTTGTCATTTTTTATCGATCCGATTGTCAAGGGTCATAAAACCAAATATATTTATATATTGTTTTAAAGTTGTAATAAAATAATATTGTAGCTGCATGTATATATTTGATATATGTATGTGCGCTAGACTTGTGTATTATCAAAGCGAAAGAGGAAAACGCGCGAGATAAGAATTTATATCGAACGCGAGTTTGAGTGTAAATTCACGTTGATGGGCGCGTTATAGTTATATATATCTGACGATTTAGATCTACTCTCCGGCAGCGTGTCATTTGATTGATGATATTTTTGGCCGAGGTCCAAACAGAGCGTCTAATATCAACGAAAAATAGACGTGGCATTCAATGTCGCATGCAAATTGAAGTGTTCGAAACAATTGTGATGTACTGTTTAAGAAAAATAAATATTCGAAATACGTTTTTTGATATCAAGTTTAGGTAAATAGTGTATAACAGATCGGAATGAATATTAGGTGATTTAGCGACTGCCGAGATGCAAGCTTATCTGATGGCATATCAAGTCGGTCACGTTAATTTGTATCATTAACCGAGCGATAGGCTATATGCCAGTTATTGTAGCCTATAATACCAAATCTTTGCTACGAATTGAGCCATGAGAAACCGACCACAGCGTTGTGTTGGTCTTGCTGCTTGGTCTAATAGTTAGCTAACACCAAATGATGCCTAGATTCTTTTATGTGCCAACTAATCACTCAAATAACAAACAATTGTCATACTTATCTCTAGACAAATTCATTTTTATTAACTGCAGCTCATATTTTTATATCCATTTTTTTTATAAATATTAACAATCCAGAATGAACGTCTCCCACTCAAGCAAATTATATTTATATTCAGATTAAACAGTATATTACTACATTACTTTTTGTCTTCTTTCATGTCTTTCAATTTCGAATTTGACCAAACAGTTGTTCTAACAAAATTAACATATTATGCAAACAAACAAATAAATCAATCCTTTTTACTTTCTTCGTATGTCAATTTATCATTCGTAAATTCTCTAAAGCTTTCTGAACACGAAAAATCAATATGAAGATAATTTTGTTTGCACCAGCTAAGTGAATGTTCATTCTAGATATATACATATATATATAAGTAAAAATGAATCGCCCCTTATAGAAAAAAGTGCACCCAAAAATGCATTGTCACGTTGTACATAAAATTTGCATTCTATTTCGCGATTTATTTTTCGTTTGTTCACTTTTCAACTCTCTTTTAAAACGCAAAATCGCGAGTTTATTAAAAGCGCCAATCGCCGTTTATATTTTTCATTAATCAAAAACGACAAAATAGCTTTATTAATTATTAATCATTAAGCGAAAACAGAATTTTTATCAAAAACAGTCAAATACGAATTATCCGAATATGGTCATAAGCGCTTTTGATTTACACTCCACAAAATGAATCATTATTTGTTTAAACTCTAAATACAATTCAGTCTGGAAAAACCTGTGTTTATTCAATTTTTTTATAATACATCTAATTGATATAAAAGAAAGTAACGTGTTACAGCAGTAGCTGAACGTACGATAAATTTCATATCACGTTCTGTTTCCTACTGGTGGTGATAATATAGTCTCTATCAATATTGAATCATCACCATTTGTATTCATTGTAAATATGTCAACTACAAATTCCATAGACAATTAATTGTCCCTTAACAACAGAACTGTATTTTCAATAACCTGTAATGATTCATTTTAAGCAATATCATAATTATTCTATGTTTATCTAATATATATATATACTTGCAACTAAACTATATATAGTTGTCAACTCAACAAATTAACATTGAGAAAAAAAAATGAAGGGAAAACAATTTGTATGTCATTTTCATTGCAGCCATTATTTTTTCATGAAATGTTCAACATTTTCTATAAGGGACAATAATTGAATGTATGGTTGATTATACATTTAACCCTTTAACTAAAAATGTATATTTTGAAAAACGAATTTGACATAAAGATTGAAGTGAAAAATTGTGGATAATTGATAGGCTGTTAAAGGGTTAAAAGAGACTGTGTACAAGTTGAAAAAGTTGAGTGTGCAAAAGAAAAGAGAGAGAAAAAAGGTGAAAATGTGATGTTGAGGAAGAAGGTTAGAAATGCGGAAGCCGGTGGCAGATCGCGGCTGTTCTGTTACAGCTGACGGACAGCTGATTGTTGACTACGAGGACGAGTTCGATGATTTCGGGGACTCTAAGTGCTCACTGTGCCAGCGCAGGTTTGAGGAACAAGGTAAACGTCTCAGAGCCTACTCGTTTCAAGTTTGAGATGGACAGAAGTAAAGAGAGACAGGACCAAGCTTACCAGCCTATCACACCATTATCCATACCCTTTTTTTGCTACTTTTCTTCATGCTTTTTTTTTCTTTCGCAATTCAGCCTCTCCATTCTTTTCTTCTCATCATTCAAGTTCTTATTATTTTTTATACTAATCAATAATTATTGTCACAGCAACATCTAACAAACTAACAATTTAACTAACTTTATATTAACACAATTGAAAATCAATTTTCAGTCATCTTTTAAAACGTTCCATTCTCAATTATTTTTCTAACTAATCATTGAGAAAGAATTCAATTTAAAAAGTAACGTGGATTTTCAAAGTAAATGAAATTTAGTCGTTTCTTTGAAATTGTTTATTTTATTTCTACCACCAAGAAAGTAATTAGATATGTGTGGTACATCCTCATACAAGCGTAAAAACTTTCGCAATAATTGAATTGGTGTTACAGTCTTCTCTTCACCATGCTATAACATTGGCTATCTCAATTAAATAAAATTAAATTCAGTGTACAACACACATATATCTTATCACTTTGATGATGATATACTTCAGAGAATTCCAAAAATCAAATTATCAGTTTATGTCATCAGTAGTATTTTTATCAACAAATTATCAAATATGAAAGCACAATGGTGCTTGAAAAAAACTACATTTGAAATGCACAAATTCATACACATTTGTAACTCAAACGGCTGAAAAATCAAAAAGTAAAAATTCAAAAATAAATGAAATTGCTTTATACTTGGAATGAAAAAAAAAATGTCGTGTGTAAATATACCCTCTTTAATTATTTCTCTCTTCACATAATAAAAAGTCAAGATACACTCTAGCTTTGCAATACATTAATTGCTACAAAGTAAACGAGTAATCTTTTATTAAAAAAAAATCCCTTTTATGTTAATTAATGGCTACATTACTTCATGAACTGCATACTGTATGTTATAGTAATCCTATTTATAGATAGAAGGGATCAATTATTCTTACTGACACATCTTTATTTTTGCTTTTGTAATTATAAATAAAATAAAAATTTATATGACAGTCTAATTTGGTAAGTTTTGTTTGAACAATAAAAGATAAATTCCGTGCAGCAACATGTCGCTGTGACTTGAAAACAAACAACAAACTTGAAAAAGTATTAAAGAGTTTTTTTTTTTTGAACTGAGACATTTCCAACGGAATTGTATTTTCTTTTCTTTTTCGCGATGGTTGAACTGAACATTTAAGAATTCAAAACTAAACTGATTCCGAATTTTCCACAACTTTCGGGCTCACTACAAATATAAAATTATTGAAATGTGTGTAAAAAATCTGAAAGAATTTTGGGTTAGTTTTAGTTAAATATATAGTTGATGTTAGATTATTATTATATATCCGTCCAAGTTGTCGTTGTATTCGTGATAGAATGACATCTTTTATATATAATAGTAGTTTTCAAATTATTGAATGTTGATAGTTATAATTGCAGACTAATTAAATGAAATATTGTCACCAATCATGATATTATAATTTCATCAAAAATCATAAATTTCTTTGAGTAGTGCAGATTTTAAACATTTCATAAACAATTATAATAAACGACTTGCATACTCATTTTGTGTCGAATTTTTCTCATAGAATCACAATCTCTATTTGATAGAATAGAGTATTCAATATGTATATGTTTTTATTGCTGTAAAGAGTTATTTATATCGGGTCTTGTTAATGGGTGGGAAATATATCGAAAACTGACAAGTACAGAGAGAAAATTGTTAATAAAAAGTAAATGGATATTAATTGAATAAATAAGACTAAATTTATCTGTTGTGTGAATCTGTAACAAATGTTCGTTATTGAATATTAATATTTGTTGATTTTTATTTATTAAATAAAGAGATGCTTTGATACATCTGCCATCTATTACAAGACCAGACATAAATGATATAATAATTGTATACAATTGGTTAGCAAAGATAATACATAACTTTGCTGATTGTGTACTCAATCAGTCTTATTGTACAATTTATTTCTAAATTTAATGTTGCTAAGATAAATGACATTTTTATTTTTGATTTGATTGTTTTTATTTTGATGGGTATTACTGGTTAGATAAATAAATGAATTTCACTAAGCAGAGAGTAGAGGTCCAGTTGCAAAACGAAAAATATAATGCTTTGAAATTGAGTTCAAACACAATAGGTCATTTATTATCTTGAATGCAGTAGTTTTGAACAAAATGATGAGATTTTTCAAAAATCGCCTCTGTTACAATGAATGTGTGTACGAGATAATAGAAATATGGTTGTTGTTGCTTTCTTAGAGCAGTTGAATGTTGAAGCTGTTTATATAACTATACAAATGTCAAAATGTTTTCTGTCGAAAGTGAGAGAGACAAAAAATGTATTAGTTGTTGGTAGAACATGCATAGAAACAGAGTGATGCTCGATATATCTATTGACGTACATTCAAGACAATCTGTGGATGGAGAAAAACTGCACAGAATCTATATGCACAGTGCTGAAAAACTCGTAAAAGTAGCGTAATAAACGAAAGCGCCGGTACTGCTTTCATTTCGTCTGAATTTTGTTTATCCTTACAAAGCTCCACATTTTCTCGCGCTTGGCATTACTTTTTAATCGCTTATGATATGCGAGAAAGAGAGCGCAAACAATATTTTACATCGCTAACATTCCGGTGAAATTTCATCTTTTGCTATTTGCACGCTTTTTCCGCGGTTTTCGTGTTTTCTTTTCGCGCGACTTTCATTTAAGCGCCAACTAATTGCGTTGCCCACAGTTTTTTTACAACTTTTCGATACCTCAAAAATCATTCCAACTAACTTTTACTATCCGTCCAAACAATGTTGAATGTAATAAATGCGCAGTAAAGACTTTTGTTCTTCAAGTAGCATATTTTCGATTCCTCAAGTTTTCTTTCAAATGCTCATCATTTTTGCAATGCTTATGTGTAATACAAGATGTTCTCTTCGGTCTTTCTAGTCACGTCTTTTGCATTTGACTTTCAAATTGATATAAGTACCGGCCGCCGACAAATTCAAAATATATATAACAAAACAATTAGTATATCTACCCCAGCGCCTGTAAATACATCTCGCGTATCGATTTTCATTTCAAATCTTATTTCTTTTTCTTTTCTCCTCTTTTGTCGCCGTCGCTGCTAGTTTTCCCAAGTCAATTGACAACATTTTTCAAAAAAATACAAACCAAGACTCGTCGTAACAACGACCAAAAGCTTATACATTTTCCACAAGATCGTTTTCTTTTCCTTCCCCATTTCGTTGTCGTCGTCGTCGTCGTCATTGTAAGGTTTGTAATTGTCACGATAGCTTAATTCACAAATAATTGGCTATATTTCAACGAAAAAAAAAAAACTTTCAGCTAATAAAAATATGAATAATGAACGTCACTTTTAATTTCATTCACATATCATATCTGTGAGTTCCAGTATTAACCGCCAGCCAAGTCTAACTCTTGCGATTACTTTTTTATCACCAAAATCTACAGATGTACAAGATGACCCATTTTAATCCAGCATCTAGATTGATTTCAATTGTACGGTTATTTGAAGCTCAACAGTAAACATTCAAAAATAACATTTCCTAAATTACTGAATTATCCCCATCAAACTGACAAACTTTTGTCTTAACATTTTTTGTGCTCAATGTTGAAAATTAATTTTAGGTCTCGAAATAAAATGGGACACTGAGTATATTTTAAAATCATTTTTGAACGTGCCAAGCAATATTTCATTGATTGACAGGTAGAAAAGAAACATCAAATTTGACTGTTATTTGGAACAATGCTCGGACGCTCAAAAGTTATATACTTTATTCATAATATATTGGATCAATTGACGGAAAAAATAAGTTTGATAAATAATATCGGTGGTTAAATCCCAAGTCAATGCTAGTTTGAATGGCTGTTGTAATCCTTGAGTCATTGGCCCTTCTGTTCAAACGACTGATATAGAACGCCTTCGGACAAAATAACTCAACAAAATGTCGATTTAATCAAATATCTTAATATCTAGTAAATTTTGATGTAGATTGTCTATCTCTGTTGTTCATGGTCATCCAATCATTTTTGAGGCAAGAACAAATGTTTGTTTGCCGCGTGGTGACTTTTTGTATTTATATTATTATGTTTTAACAAATGAAATTAAAAAATGCACATACAAATCGAATGAAATTCGAAATGAATAAATTGTAAAAAATTATCCGATTTTAAGATTAGAACAGCAGCTTATAAATTCTAAAATACAGCTTTTAATTTTATTTCTATCGCAGGCAATTACAGCTGTCTCAAAGTGGACCTCATCTTTACACGAGACAGAGCGTTCTACTTCACGACTGTTTTCATCCCAGGAATTATATTGGTGACCAGTTCATTCATCACATTTTGGCTTGAATGGAATGCCGTACCTGCAAGGGTTATGATTGGTAAGACATCACAAACATTTGATCATCTTCTAATACAATACACTTCACTTGTTCATTTTTGTTCCATCAAATTCAATTGTTTGTCTAAAAGCAATTCACACGCATAGATTATTTACTTACTTATCAAGTTACTCACTCATGAGTATTGTAATTGAAAAAAATAAAAATAAATTAAAATAAAATAGAAGAATAATGTAAAAAGAATGAAATGAAATTTGCTCATTTTTAAAATATAATATAATCGATTGAAAGGTTGATAAAAAGTTGTTACATTTCATTTGACGTTGAAAAAGAAGTACAGCCAGCCATGAGTCTGACAAAAAAGGCATTGTTCCACTTGCCGAGTGACTATAGTATGAAAATATCAAGTGTGCGAGTTATAGAATTTGGATTCGACTGAACAATAAATATTTATTTGTTTACAGGGGTAACAACAATGCTCAATTTTTTCACGACATCGAATGGTTTTCGATCAACACTTCCGGTCGTCTCGAATCTAACAGCTATGAACGTATGGGACGGTGTATGCATGTGCTTCATCTATGCGAGTCTGCTCGAATTCGTATGCGTCAATTACGTCGGGCGGAAGCGACCGCTTACAAATGTGGCCTATCGTCCTGGCGAAAATCCCGTTACTCAGGTACTTTGCTAAATATTGTTGCAATCGTCGCATCGCTGCCGATTAGCTCTGCGTAATCGTCTTATCTATGACTCTAAGCCCTAACACCAGTCAAACACTATCCGAGATCTCAAGTGTATATGCCAGATATATATATAGTTATATCTAATATTATCAGCAACAAACCTATATTCTTTTCCAATTTGTATATTCTACTTTTCATAATAGAAGAGAGACAAACCAACAATATTTTCAGTGATTCAAATGTAACACAAAAGAGCAACGCTTCGCTAAAACGAATCGAGTTCCGTAAAAACAATTTTGTTATCAAACCATGATTGTAAAAAAAAAATTTTTTACAACAAAATATATATCATTCCGAAGTTTTATCAATTCATTTTCATTGTTCGTTATTTAATTTGTCTTATCCTGAGAGAAAAATTGAGAAACGATTGATTTCAATTGCGCGCCCATACGTTCTTTTACTATCTTATTCATATTAATCATTTCAATCTATACTTTTATTGCAATAGTTGTATAATGCAAAATAATATGTTCAAAGTTTACATTACTTGAAATAAACTCAACACATAAATAAATGTCTAAGTTATCTCAATATTATCACACTACTATGCCATCCCATAATGTAAACATCACACTCTACATATGGTACAACATTTCATTATACAAATTAATCCTTTATATGATACCAAGATAATATTGAGGTAGCCCTGATGGCCTTGTTTAGGTGTCTTGCATTTAGTTTCTTTAACATTGATGTCAATTTTTAACATATTATCTTTCACAGTATCTCAACTACGTACAGATTGTCTAAAATTACTTTTTATGTTAGTTAGAAGACAAAATAAAATTAATGATTTCTTCGTAGATTAAAGGACGTAGTGTATTGCTCTCAGATTTTCTCTTTCTCAACAACTCATCACACTCACTCACATCTCGCTCTGCCATTATCTTCAAAAATCATATATCAGGTAAAACAACAAAAATCATTTCCATTCAAAAAGAGCCTCTCGCAATGTTTAATTTGTCCATTCGTTTTTCTTACTTTCTTAATCAACTTCTTTTCGCTTTCACGCATAACTTGTTTTCTTATCTTTATTCATTAACTCTTATATTTATCCTTCTGTTTATCACTCTCACTCTAGATCTTCAAGTTTCGACCGATCAACAATGATTATTCATCACCCTAAAAAAAACAACACACACACACATTTTAACAGTGTATGGTGGGCGCTCGAATGTGAAACGAAACTATTTTCAAAAACTATTAACAATACAACTGCATATTCGAACTCTTAACTATGCAATTTACAAAGCTCATCATTTTTCCATCTCCTTCTTGTTCACGAGAATCCAACAATTAATCAAGTCAAGTAACCTTTTTTTTGTAATATAACTGTAACAAATGTTATAGTTCACACGAGTTCACAGCAAACATTGAGTACATTCTAAAACACGTTCAATAGTTTTTTTGTTCTTTTCACATTATATGTTTATTTCATCCATTTGATAGAACAAATGTTATATGCCAGTTCGTACATTCGAAAAATGATTTTTGTTAATCAGTCCAAAGCATGAAATAATTTTTCATTGGAAAATGTTTTGATATAGTGAATTCAGACTCTCAGCATAGTCTTTAATTCTTGCAGAGAAAACTCAAGTTAACTGGATCTGTTGGGGATTAAATTTTATATATACAAATAGAAAGTGAATCCTATTGTTTTTATTTGTTAGTTAGTTTGTTTGTTTGTTTTTCTTTTTTTTTTTTTTTTTCGTTGCAAAATGTTTCACTATTTGTATGTTTTTTAAAAATTGCCAATGCGCGAATGATTATGTGACTCGAAGATGCCTTTATTTCTCTGCTCAATCTTGTGCCGCATTGCTCAGCCGAAATTTCATGTTTTTATTATCAATTATATATATATACCTACGTATATGCATGCGCGTGACTATTGTTTGCCCTTATTTATTTTTAATTGAGTCTACGATTTGGAGCAATTTTGATTTGTCGAATATCAATTGATGATATAGAAAAAAAACAATGAAAGTGTTCACATAGTACTACGACGATTCAAGTACTGTCAAGTACAAAGCTATTTTTGATTTCACTGTTACTTTTCTGATACTGATTATCACCGTAGAAGCGAGAATAAACACACCTTCTTGAATTTGGCATATTTTTTCTGTGGTGTAGTGTACACGCACATTTGAACGTTTTCAAATGTTTGACACACAATCACAATGCAAGTACTATATATGAAGAAATTACAAAAACGATCCAAAAATTAAAATTGATTGTAAATTCAAGAGAAAAAAAATGATACCTAAAGAGTGTCGGAATAAAATTATTCTTGGCATTTAAAAACAAATGATTGACAATGTCTGTGCTGAGAATAAAAATATTGATTCATTTATATATAGTAAAACATCCGGCAGTGTTTTGAGTCAAACATTTGAAATTGACAAAATCAGACACTGAACAAGTAAATATTAAATAAAAAATTGTCAACTAAGACAGAGAATTGAGTGATAAAATAACACAAAAAAAACAAAAGAATAACTTGTGATATTGAATGACGTATGACAATTTTGTTTTCTTTGAAATTAGGCAATTTTGTTAAGTTGTTCTGACTGCTCCTGTAGTGTCCTTTTTTGTCCACTAACCCTACGCACTAATTGTGAATTGTATTCGTAAACACATACACACACGCGTGATGAGACATTGAGTTAAAAAAAAAACTTGTGCAATGTGTGTATATATAAAAAGAAATGTTTTCGTATAGTGTGAAAATGAATTAGGGGATTAATGAAAAGAAAAGAAAAATAAGAAGCATTAAATGACGCTTGATCGCGTGTGATATAGTCGACAAGATTGATTAGTAAGTTCAGTTGGTGGAATTTTGGTGAGTAAATTTCTTTGTTTGGTGTCTGTGATGTTGCAGCGGCTACCAGCGGTGCTCAGCAGGATAGGGATTATATTGGCCAGCCCTTTGGTAAGACTCCTCTCTCGTCGTTGAGCATTGTGGCAACTCTTCGGGCTTTTCATTCATCTGGGCTCACGCAGCCATCTTAATTCAACGCCACTAACTTTCACTCAAATATACCCTCCTCACATGAAAAGCTCCAAGTCACGACAATGTCTTGCCAACAAATTACATTTCATCGTTATATAACACAAACACCTCTTCCAATTCAACATTCACCATCATATTATAAATACCTCTCTCAAATGTGCATGCATCAATATACATATCATATCAATACACAAACAAATCCTCGATATTTCTTTCTGATTCTATATATACATATATATATACATTCTACTTGTATAATTGCTTTAGTGTATTGCTAAACGACAAGAATGATGATAAGAATAAAAGACCATTAGAATTGCACAGCATACTTTGAAAGGAAAGCACACAAGAATGTTTACCGATCTGTGTCAAGTTTACTTAATCACACACATATATATAGAGAGAAGAAAAAACGATCTGAGGATGATGGCTTGCTCGTCGTTCCTAATTAGTCAAAGTGCATAATCAAATTGATTAATCGAGCAACGGTAAACTCTGATACGAAACGTTATTGTTGCCTTCTATGTGCAATGTCATGCTGCTCGTTCGTACACAACTTTTCAACTCATGACTGTTCTTGATCGAATACAATTTTTGCATGACAAGCAGGCTTGCTCGCTTGCTATTGCTTCTGTGAATATGCAATGCGAATCTTTTCATCTCTCCTACAATCGGACTCGGTCCACTTTTAAATAATGCATATTCTATTTTCTTCTCATACATAACGCGCAAATCAAATATGCAGTAATTCTTAACCGAACCATGCCAATTTTACATTTGTTTTTTGGTTTTTTTTACTCAAATTTCATTCAAATAGTTCTTCCTATCCAAGTTTAAGACATTTGTACATAAATCTGACTTTTGCAACTATATATTTTCACTAACTCTTTGCTCATGGTATTCAAATTGTTTTTGTCTTGCATTCTTATTGTTCTTGTTATTATTATTATTATTGTTTAGTTTAATTAATTACTGTAAGTTGATAAGAAGACTAGGATACATTTTCATTTACTTTCATTTCTCATTCTTAACTTGTCAATGTTTAAGTGTTTGAGAACAAGTATTGACACTCGCGAAAGAAAATTGTTTCTTCTCATCTTATTTCAGAGAAAATGCGCTAACAATGGTAAAACAACTTTATTCAAATGTGTCTGGCAAAAATTCTACTTTTCAAGAATACAGTATATTCTGCAATGCCAGAATCAACGTTCCTTTTGTATTTGTATATTTATTTTTTTTTTTTTTTTTTTTTTTTTTTATCATGATCGTAGAAGATGCAAAATGTAATCCGAGAATTGCAGGATCAGTAGTGTTACTACAACTTTTTGAAAATTACCGTGGTGACAGCATATATACTTATATGAATATACATTATTTGAAGAGATGGCGTGTTTTTGTCTTCTGATCTGCATACACACTAGTAACTAAAAAAAAAAAAGAAAATATACCAGTCTCTCTAATCTAATAATGAAATATGTAATGTCTGTTTGGATGATAAAACACCTATTGCAATGATCATTCATAAAGTTTCATCTCCTTTGTTTCGACATCTCATATATATCTCATCAAAAGACATAGATAATAGATAGAAAGTGAACTCGGCAAAAAACAGAAAAAAAAACGCTTTCAAGACAAAAAAGACGGGTCACGATCAAGATGGAGGAGGGGTAAAAAATGAAGGAAAGACGTTGCTATGATGAAAGTACGAAATGTAGGCAAATATAAGAGTTGCACGACCATTAAGAAGTGATCAAAATGGAATGAATACGCTAAAACGAAGCTGCTCTTAATCATGCCTTGAGTGTGTTACTAATGATTGCTTTGCCACATGATCCTAATGAAAGCTTCAATGTAGCTTACAATAAAGCTTGATGACCCCTACCGCAAGATATTAAATCATTACAAATCACCAAACTCGATTTAGAGATCCTTCCTAGCCGACAATTGCAATTGTACGCTATGAGGTACACTGTTATTGAATAATTAATTGTCCCATGATCTCTCGACACTGATTCAATCATAAATATTGATCTACTTGGCGTTTATACTATTACGGTATAAATCAATTATGCCAAACAAATCAACTTGAAAGTTGTCGCATCGTTTTTCAAATTACTCGAAAAAGCTTTCCACACCCTTTATTATATAATATAACAATCGTTTGCTTGTACATCTTGCTTGATATAAAACACACACATACACACATGATGGAAAAACCAAAATGATTAACGGGATATCTAGAAAAAAAAAAAAGTCTTTGAATAGAGAGAGATGAATGGAATATGTATTGGCATTTGAAGATAGCCCGCTGAGTCATTTACTTGAAACCATATAGTATAAATACACCAATTTGCATGTTAAAAATCAATTATTTACGCTTCAAATCTAATATTTACAAGTTAGAGCTAGGCAGATTTTGTACGAATTCGATATAGCCGCAATATTATTCAGACTCAGTGTATCCATTGTGAACAATGTACTGGCAATTTTGTGTAATTTTTGGTCAAACAATCATCAATCAATCAATAGTTGAATTAAAAAATATAAAACGTTCTTTTCAATAATATAATACATTAGATTATAATAATCATATAGCGGCATGAAGCGAAAAAGAAATATTATATACAAAAATTGATGTATTGATTTACAGCCGGAGGATCCGAGCTGATATAGACAAATAATCTAACAAGTCGTCGATTAACTCAAACTCTTGCGATTGATGAGAGCATTGGAACTTTGGTCATTTTATAATTTGATAAATTGAGTTGTTTTAACAGATCAATTTCAAGATTCATTTTTTGTATGATGAATGCATTAAAAGGTCAAGATCTATTAGATAAGTGTCTTTCATCCAATCCCTGTCGCAGGGCCAAAAGAAGAGGGAGGGCGGAACATCGAGCGGTGTAGCAAGTGGTCCTAACGAAATCGTTGCCTGCACGAATTGTGGCCCAAATCCCTGCACGCACACGGCCACTAATGGATGCGCTGCTGAGGTGTGTATTCAAATTCTCCATTCAATACACGGAAAGAAAAATCAACGGAGAATAGTTTGACATTTCACACTTTAATTCTTTTAGTTTTTAATGTGTTATTAAACCAAAAGTATAACCTTTTAAATGCATGAATTTTAAGACTTTATTTCTTTGACATGATTCGAATAATAAAAGCATAAAGAATTAGGACGTATAACATTGTACATAGAGAAAAAAAGGTGGAAACAGTACACATAGTAGTTTGTCTACATATACAGTTTTAATTTCCCACGGTATTATCCCTTGAGTCTCGAGTTTTAGACAATCTAGATATGTTGTGATTGGAGAATTATTTCTTCAACTTCAAGGAATAATCCCGTGACAACCAAGGAATTATAAGTCGACGATTCATTTACTTTCAATAAGTAAACTGTCGAAAAAAATGAGAATACATCGAAGTAAAAATAACTTTTAAAAATAAGTTTTATGTTTTAAATCCAAAAATTACTCTCCAGCTATGAAACCATAAAATTCGAGAATTAATAACTGTAAATTTCCAAGTTGTTATATCACTATTAGTTTTCAAGCTATTAACTCTTGATTTTTCTTTCTGTGTATAAATCAAATTATTTTAATATCATTATATATAATTCAATGTTTCCATTACATTTACTAACAACTACGATGCACAAAAATAATTGAGCACCGCGTCATCAGGACATGATTTCGAAAATGCTTACACCAAACTTGTATTTTGATTCCCTTATGGAAACAAGTAATCGAATCTGACGAAAGAAACACAAAGTTTGATTCTTTGATGAAAAGCTAAGCTATACTCTGTGTATTATTGGATGCAACAACATTTTACATGTTCGAATGTCACAAGGTGAAAACAAATAGCCATCTTCTATTTCTTGCAAACGGTGTGCTTTTCATTTTGCCAAAAATTCAATATCAAGTTAATCCGCAGTAGCATCTGCGTCACATAACATTAAAAAAGAATGCCTTAGGGAGCTTATATTATTACAAAAGAAATCTTACTAAATTTGTTGTGTTCGCCTATATGTGATATTTATTTCAATTTGCTCTTACATATTAAACCAACATCACATTATATTCACTTTAATTAGCATACTTTGTTCGTTCAAAAGTGGAATTTTGTTTCTGCAAAAAACATTTAATCGACTAATGTATTCTTTATAATATGTAATCTTGAAACAATTCTTCATATATTTATTTATTTATTCATATACAATAACTAACGTCATATTTTACAAAGAAGAATGGCGGACCTTTAACGATAATAATAATAGTAATAATAATAATAAATAAATAGAAACAAAATATTGTTCAAGTATCGTCAGAAATGAAAGACAAAAATTATTGTTCACAAGATGAAAAAAAAATATAATAGCATAACAAGTCATTGATTCGAATGTAAAACATTTTTTTGAAAACATAGTTCTGATGATGAATTCATATTAGTGGTTAAAAAATTGTAAACTAGCGATAAGCACAAGTTGACTTGAGATTATAACGCACGTAATACGACGCTGTAATGACCCTGAGTAGTGCTGTTTTGTGCAGGTACGCAAAAAGGAACCGGCACATCCGATAAGAGTCGCCAAAACAATCGACGTCATCGCCAGGATCACGTTTCCAGCTGCTTACTTCGTATTTCTCATTTTCTTCTTCATCCATTACAAGGGCGTCTCGTAGATTTTTCGAAAACTTGCAACATCAACGACATGTCATTTAAATATAATATATATAATACCAATTTCTCAAACCACAATTGTTTGAGAAGAAACAGTGTCAGGGCGAGATACTTTTTCTAACCAATTTGTTTCCTTTTTCATCAAAAATAATCAGTCCTCTATTTCAAATTGTGACGAATTATCGGTAAGAAAAAGCTTCAAAGCACAATCAAGTGTCCAATGGTAAAAATAAATGTGTATACTTAATTGGATTTTTTTTTCTCATTTCAAATTGAATTTATATCTGTTATTAAAGTAGTTCGGCTGTTTTAGATTTACACTGAAAATGCATAAAAATTATGATCAATAGTTAGCAAAAACCATACTTTTTTAGGGTTTTTTAATTGGGCTGTTACGGGGCTAGATTGGTCAAAATAAGTATTTTTGATGAGATGATTTTTTATGGTTGTTATGGAGAACTGTCACAAACGTACACATAAATGGACACTCTTTATTAGCCCTGATTTCGAGGGAAAAAAATTTGAAACAATTCTTTGTTTAATGTAGAATCATATGGCGCGTAAAAAAGTATACATTACGGGACTCATTAACGTATAATAACAGATTAATAAAACAAAAATACATTTTTTTCCAAATATGGCGGCCATAGTGCTGTTCGTAACCTCAAAATGTAAGTCAAGTTGCAGTATCATTTTTATAACGACATATATATCTTGCTTAAAAAGTGACATATTTTTAAGATTAAATTAAGAATTAAAATTGTTTATTCCATTTACTTCAAATTTTACATCGAAATTCATTGATATTAATTATTTGCATAAGTTACTATTTTGACTAGCTTCTCAGACAGCCGAACTACTTTAAACTCGCCTTCTGCTGGTGGACTCATCATCAAAATCGGTTAGTGTCATAACAACTTAAGGCTTGTTCATAATGACAAGTGTTTATGCCTGTAGCAATACGAAAACGAACAAATGTAGGGGAATATAACGCGCTATACTTTCATTGTGAATGATCCATTAAGTTAGCCACCTGGCAACGTCGCATGATGGTGCACATGCGCGCTGCTCCGTTCATTGCGAACTCGCACAAGCTCGATTTTTGAAATTACCTAATTCCTCTCTGAATGAATTTTGTTTTTGCTATTTTCTATAGCATACACGCTTATAAAATGATATTTCTTTCCCCCCCCCCCTCCTCCGTGACAAAACAGAAGCTTCGGAACGGCGACGAGCGCACTGGGTATAATTATTATACATAAAATAATATTATAATCACTGTCCAATTTTGATACATATAGTTAAGATGCGACACGTGCAGTTTAAGACTCTTTTTTTATCGGATACGGCTGTGGACGGCGATCTTTTGACGCGCGAGAGTTGATGAACCCCTTCGCGGGTTTATTTAGTTAGCCATCAAGTGAGGCGCCGAGATGACATTTTTGTGATATTAATATTTTATGACGCGGCAAGTTACGAATAAACATTGATTGTGCGGCAAGTTTCAACTCATGTACATTACGCTGAACAATTGGGGCGCGACAATGTTAGGAAAAATAAAATCGTTGGCTATGTAATGTAACGTGTGTATGTCGCCAGTTGAGTCTGCATTCTTCAGATTGCCCATTACAACTCAACACACAATTATGATTGCGACGCGACTACCAGAGTGATTGATCGCGCAATGTCCTTGCCGCTGCTCCAAATATGATTCCGCGATACATTATACATACTTTGCGATTCACCTAGACACTGTGTGCGTGTTTCAACAAATTACCCTTCTTTTCATTATCTCGTTTTTTTTTAATTCAACTTTAACAATTGGTACAGCCACATTTTCATTGACATCTGTTACATCGCAAAGTCTAGTCTCTATATCAACAAATTTTCAATAACATTTTATTATTTATTAAAAATTTTTTATTATTATTCGATCAAAAGATGTTATTCATAATAATTTTCATTTCCCTAATAGAAAGGATCATATATTGGCCATATATTGACCATATATTGACAATATATTGACCCCAAATAGACAATATATTGTTTTCAAAAATTGTCAATATATTGTCAATAGATGAAAGTATACATATTGACAATATATTGTCAATCTATTGTCAATGTGTAAACAATACATGATTTGCAGAAAATAATATATTGTCAGTATGTTGATAATATATTGTTAATATATGGTCAATGTATGATCTTTTTAACTAGGGTTGGATTCAATTGTTACTATTAAAATAAGTATACTTTTAAAAGTTTCATGTTATAAAATTGATGTCACACCTTATTAGATAATACAACTAATTTTGAACGCGTTTCCGGGATATAAAAACAAGTTGTATGCTTTATTCAATTTTCATTAATCAGACAAATTTGAAATGACTATATTAATGACCAAGGTATCAGAACTTGAAATTATAAAATTTAACAAGCTGAGATACAACGTTTGTATCGATTAAGTGAGCTAATTTTGTGCGTACCAACAATCGTGTGACATGGAAAACATCAAACAAACACATGAAAACGCACTTTAAAATATTACTTTAGTTCAAAAGACGAAGTAGACAACAGACCAGAACAGTATCTGATGCGATCAATCAAACTTAACTTACAAGACTCATCTGTGATCCAAGTTTACCTCAAACTAAAAAAAAAGACGTGTTTTCTTATATCCCAACCGACCAGAACGATAATCAATTTGATTCAATTCAATTAAATTGTTATCAGTGTAATAAAAAAATTATAATGAATTTTTGCGGTGTGTATCTGGAGAGTATGGAAAACAATCATTCCTTAGACAAAATTCAGTTGAAGATAAAATATATAGGGGAATCAAGATCTGGAAGGATTGATTTAAACATTGAGGAGTTATTGTCGAATTCATTTTTGTGTGAATTGAAGAATTGTTATATTTTGATCTCGACTCAACTGTCTTTTATCTAAGAATGAACGAATGCATGCAACCATCACCAGCCTTATGATTACATAATTGCAATTGGCTTTCGCTGATTATAACAGTGCTGCTGCTCTATAATATAGTTAATACATGATAAGCAACACTGAAACAATAAAAAAACAAAAGAAGAATGAATAAATGACGCGGAGTACCTGTGCGCGGTAATTCTGCATCATGATAATATGATAAATGAAAGTATAAATAAAGTATGTAGTGAAACGTTAAAAAAACGAATGTCACACGATTTGAATGAACCACAATCGGTAGATCAAAGTTTAGTCAAAGTTTCGAAGCGAATCTGATTTTTGCAAACAGAAACAAAAGTATTTTCATAATTGGAGCCACGTGTCTTTTTCTAAGTGTACAATATTCAATTGTCAACAATATTCTACCGTTATTAACGTCTGTTGATTTTTTCGAAATATATTCAAGTGTAACTCATCATTTTTTGTTAATATACCTGATACATTTTTTAACAGTACCTACCTTTCGAGCAGTTTAAACAATTATTGTTTCTGATTGATTAATAAAATAAACAAATCTTTCTCTTACGTCGAAAAAACGGCAGATTTTTTGTGTAACATATATTTTTCTCACTCGTATACGACGAACTAAAAATAGAGAGTTTTTTATTTGTGTTACTCTGACATGAATGTTTATCACGACGTTAATAATAAGAACAGTTTTAAATACCGTTATTGATGCGATAATTACTATTATTGTCGATATAGGTCGTAAAAATTTAACTTGAACCCTTTCAAAGTATATATACAGTCATGTTCTTGATATGATAAGAATTTTCATTCAAATCATCAGTTACATCAACATGTCGTTTGATTATTTATACCATAATAAATATATAACAGGGCTAAGCAGGTTGAAAATGATCAGTTTCAAAATAATGCTAATAAAAACGCAATGTTTAACTATTTTACTATGTTGCAGTCAATTCTGTACACGTTGATTCTCTATAATATTCAATTATAACTTTTTTTTACATCTTAAATAATTTATGCTGACCATTTTTAACCCGCCTGATATGGCCGTACAATTTGAAATATGCAGCAATATTGCAGACCAATGTTCATTCATGAATATTATAAGATATATAGTATATACATACGGAATATAAAAATTACATTATATACTCGTGACGTACGTTAACGTACGATAAATATGTAATCTTTTTTATTAATCATGTAATTTTAACAACGAAATTTTCAAACGTTGTCCGTCTTATTCCACGAGAAATTTTATTTCTCGTATTTAAGGCGCATTTTACATACTGAAAAATG
The DNA here is from genome assembly GCA_025266255.1 of Trissolcus basalis. Lineage (NCBI taxonomy): Eukaryota > Metazoa > Arthropoda > Insecta > Hymenoptera > Scelionidae > Trissolcus > Trissolcus basalis. Next base: position 23,623 of record JAAMPD010000539.1, on the reverse strand, counting down.
TCTTCTTCATATGAAATACAATTTTTTTTAATTTTTTGGACAAAACCAACTAAGGTAGATTTTGAGGGAGATCATTCTCCGTTATAGAAATAAACTTAATTTTAGCATCTGCCATTCTATAATTAATTAAAATGTTACAAAAGTGCTTGAAATTCTATGAATGTTGATTAATTTTAACTATCGAAAATCGACAAGTAATTTGCTTTGTTTCTCGTCAAAAATTTATAGGCGCAAGATACGTCGACAAATTGTATATATAAAATTCCAACGAATAGCAAAAGAATTTTTTTTTTTTTTCAAACCGACGTTATCATCAGGAAATTTGTATTAGGTTAATGAATAATAATTTATCGTATTTACACGTTCAGTATTATAGAAATAAGTACAAGATATAACTTGTATAAAAATGTACCATATGCTTCGGTTCCATTTTTCCCCCAAAATTAAGTAAACAAAAGTTTACCTCGATTTATATTGTTGAAAATTAATGTAATTTTAGTGAGAAAAAAAATGTCCAAAAAAATTATCTGTCCTTTTAAATGATAGATTAGAAATGATACAGTTCAATAGTATATCACTGAACGAAGAAAAAACAGGTTTTATGTTGGCAGATCATCCGATCTATAAAACTTGTTTTCTTTTCCGAGTTGAGTATAATAATTTCCCTTACGAGAAAATAAAAATACTTGTTCATTTTCAAGTAAGGGAAATGTTATTTCTCATCATTCTTACTGCGTTCATAGAAACTTTGGACGGAGTTTGCTACATGTTTATAGTCGCCGAAATATGTATTGTTCAATCTGACTGAGAATTCGTTCTTCATCAATCAAATATTTTGTATCACTTTCAGTCAAAACTCACAATATTACAAACTGTTTCATTCTTATTCTTCAATTAAAACAATTGTTCAATTTTTATTGATTCTTCATTCAAATTGAAACCAAAATGTACAAACATTTGTGTATTTTTTAATAAATGATTCTATAATAAATGAAACATTTTGTAACAAATTTCAACACCCATCATACGAAGCAATTGCAATATAATAATCTCTTTTTTAATTTCATTTTAATATTCAAATGACAGAAAAAAGTGTCAAATTTCTGATAAAAATGACCATTGAATTTCATCAGCTGTATCTAAATATTACTCACTCAAATCAGATCTAATTTATTATAATTTTTAATGAAAAATATTTATATGTTTATTTATTTATTATTATTATAATTTTTTTCCTAAAGAAGTATTATAATTGATTCAAGGGTGCAGTTTGGGGAATACAATTATAATCATAACATAGATTCGAATTTTATATTGACTAAATCATATACCATGATTTGAAATCGAAGATAAAGTTGCGCTAATGAATGTTATTAATGTTTAAAGCTCTACGGACCAATTAAATGCTACACATTGAATTGCTATGTATTAGTTGCACTTGATAGGCTGTGCCATGAGTGAATCAACGTAACGCGTTCGTTATGTGAAATGTGTGCATGCATATATGATAAAATATATGTATATAAAATATTTATACACTGAGAAAAACAAATCAGCACCTGATGTAGCGGCGGCGTATATAATGTGCTTATTGCACAGGCGTTTATGTTTTGCTATGGGAGAGAAAGTTGCATTCAACATTATTGCCAAAACGGCACACAATTCGTACGAATTTGGAACAAAATGTATTTAACATAATTTACCTTCTAACTTTTTAACCGAAATAGAACTGTTTCTTCTCAGTATATAAAAATATTTAAATGACTGTACTGATGTGCAATAAAAAATAACAAAACCTCTGTACCTAATACAAAAATATTCCTCATAACATTTGTAAACTTGTTTTTCAAGCCAACCACAACATTCAAATAACATTCTTTTTAACAATTATATTTACTAAATGGTCAATCAAAATGATTATTGAATTTTCAATAAACAAAATTTGGACATTTGAAAAACCATCAAGAAGCGTGTAAGAATAAAATGAGTATATACCCCATAATATACAGTATCTTCCAAAACGTATATTACCTAATCGCGTGTATAATGTTTCGTACGCATTTTTTGATGCACATCCGTACATTGTTAACGTGCTTGCACATTTTCCTATTAAAAATATATATATTTCAAGAAAATTATATACACGAATTAAAATTTATTCAAAGGTTATTTAACACGAACAGACCATTTATATATAAAAAAATAATAATAACCAAAAAATGTTTTTAGAAATGTGTGCGTCATTTCTTTCTCTTTGGATCGTTCGTTATATTATAGCTTTATGAATAAGCCCACAACTATATAGACAAAGAAGATTATATCGTTTCGATAAAACAATTGTACATATAACATACACACGAAACCATCAGATTTATATATGCATATGGAGCTTTCCTCATTCGTAATGTTTATCTTCCCTCTCCCTTTATTCGTGTGATGTAATAATCATATTTTCACCCATTAGAGAGAGTGCTGATTTCTTCTCCTGTACACGCACGTGATTAAATTGTATGAAATTTCATCGATACATTTATGTAAAAATGTAATTTTTGAATAAATTAAACGTTTTATTTTATATACATGATTTCTTATCAGTTATGTTTTCCTTAACAAATTTGGAGTTGTTTTAGTATTTTTCTTTATGATACGTTACATTGATCCCACTTTTGTAGACCAGAGTGTAGAGTCGATAAAAAATCACTTTCAAAATTGAGATTAAGATATGTTCACAAGATATGACAAAAATGCAAACAATGTAGATTGAAAGACAAACCAGAACTATATACGGAAAATATGATTCAAGAAAACAACAATTAAATTAATAGACAATTCGATTTATAGTCTGCTGATGAACGTAAGAAATTCAAAATATTGATAAATATAGTTATGCAGAGCATAAGACGCTAGTCAAACTACAAATTATACTGCTTAACATCATAGAGACACGATAAATGCGATAACATATGTTGTGACAACAATTGTTCGATTTATACTCCTTTATGATATCGAAGCATAGATCACAGTTCTCCAAATATGTCTTACTTTTGCTGAATTTCATACATATGCAAAAAATAAAACTGAAATCTCGCTAAAGTAATACAAACGGAAAACTCAACATGATTGACAGAATAATAGATATGAATGACATAAGTATTGGGAATAAATCCGCAAATTGATGGACACTATAGACAATCTCCGATCATACTGTCGTAGAACCACAATAAATAGAAAAAATTTTCCATTCATGTTTAAAGTAAGTGTCAGAATTTGAAAAAATGGAAATGTTCAGAGGGTACTACAAAAATGAGGAAAGTGTAAGAAGAAAGTCTCATCAGAACAAATTCACCCCTTCAATATATATATATATTGATATATACAGCACGGAAAATGTTTTCCGTACTGTTGCGCAGTACCGAAAATACTTCCTGCAAATAACTATTTTTCGCTATAAAATCAATGTTGGGTATACTCATCACATCCTCGTATCACTTGTTATAAAAAAAAATAGCATATGTTCCACTCGTGCAAAAGGGAATTTTCGGCACTCGTAAAAAATTTGAAATTCGATGTCCTAACATTGAAAATGTATAAAACCAACAGTAATAAAATGTTAATAACTTTTTGTTAATAATAAATATTCTCTTTAAAAACTCATGGATAGACTCGGTTATGAATAAGAAATGATTTGTTAAAATAAAAATTTATACTTTGTCATCATATAATAAAATATAATTTGTAAAAAATTTTTAATGTTCCAATTTTCCTCGAAATGGTATAGTTGAACAAATTATACGTTGTTGCCCATAGTTCCTCTGAAAAACACTGATGAAAATCGCTGGTTTATTAAAGTGGGTACGTTTTCGACTGCCGAATTAAACACTTCGAAGCGCTCAAGTGTTCGAGCGGCGTTGCTAAGTTGTTGGCGCGTTGTTCAAAATCTTTAAGAAATGTTTAAAAATTTTTTGTTTTTTTTTCGTTAATGAAAGAAATCGTAAGAATAAATTAAGTGAAAAGAAACCAAATGGAATTAAAGTAAATTATTAAAGTATTCGTTAACAAATATTCATTAATGTTATTAACAAATATGTTTTAAATATTTTTTTTCCACTTTTCCATTTTTATGGGCGGGTAATATAATAACTTGAATATATTTTGTAATATTATAGCTAGATAGATAGATATAATTTTTCAGACACCTGTCAATGTACTTGGCCCTATAAAAGAGTCCCAAATCACCGCTGTTCCTGACTTTTTATCCATGGCTAATCCTAGGTTAAAAAATCCGCGGAAAAGTCGGAAAAGAAGTCAGGAACAGCGACGATAGATATTTGAATTTTAGATTACATTATTAAAATTTGAATTCGGCATTGTCTGTATAGACTGTGTATATCTATATCGATGTCTCTTTCAAGCGTGCGTCCTTCCTCATGTATGCGTCGGCGCTCAAGACCAGTGTCAGGACAGAATGATGGTGGGTGTTGAAAAATCGCAGCGTCCTAAGAGAAACTTGACAAACGCAATAGTGATCAATCGCTTTTATTTGTGACTCAGACGAATCTCGTTTGTTGTCTGCGTAGTTTGTGAATTCAACAATTTGACCGATACAATATTTTAATTGACAATTAAAGTGGGTCGATTGTAGGTGAGATTTCGATTCTTCAAAAGGTGTTTTATTGAACAAGTGAAATGTCAAATTGAGAAATCAAAGTTTACGCGAATTGTAATCTTTCTTATTTTGTTTTTGATAGAAAACGATTTTTCACCTTTTTTTAAATAAATGTTTCAAATTAGACAGACAAAAAATCAATTTATTGTGATATCTAAAAGACGAAATTTCAAAGTTATATATAAATAAATATCAAATACAATTTAATCAGTTAAGGTATAGTTTCCAAATATTTGACATACAAAATAAATAAAATAGAACAAATGGAGCATTTTCATTGTAAAGTGTAATTTTTTTATTGATCAATGAAAGTCCGCAATTTATGTCTCTTCTCATGTACAATCAATAAATAAATGCATGTAACATTAGAGTACTGTTAGAATAACTGGGTGGGTGTTATATCTAAACTTTGGATGTAAATTATTATTATCCTTGACAGATGGTGTACGATTGCTCTAAACAGATTAATTTTCACATTTAGAAAGTGAAATTAGGAAATTAGAAAAAATGTAAACCCGCAATTTAAACAAAAAGAAAAACTGACATAATGAATAATTAAGTAAATACTGGATCTTACAATTTGCTTGTGCGACGCAATTATGTTATCTCAGTCAACGAATGCTTCCAAAACCGTACAACAAGACGAGATGAAGGAAACAACGTCGACGTCGAATGTTGAAAATGTGAGAAAAACTGTGGCTTCCATTGATAGGCTGATGTCAATGTTAACTCTCAACAAAGACAAAAGCACCACCGAAAATAAGGTATTCATTTGATTCTTCAATGAATTCAATAATCCAATTAGAGATCAAACAATGATTAAAACAAATTTATTTTAAGGACACAAAAGAAACAGAAAATATACTAGTCGAGGACGTAACCAAAGAATTGGAGACTTTGAAGTCAAATTACATCCAAAGCAATCTGAACATAGAAAAGATGAAGATCATTCATTCCCAGGAGATGGAGAAACAGAAGGAAGCTTATGAAAAGCGATTAAGGGAGATGCAAATAAAATTGGAAGAAGCCGTTACATTGCTGGAGAAGGAAAAAGAAAACAGCAAAAAGATGAAGTGATAAAAATTCAACGTTTAATATAATCTTACGATTAAGAATGATAATTTAAGTTTGAATGTTGACTATTTAACAGTAATATTTGTGAATTTGCAGTGTTGTTGTGGATGAGTATGAAAAGTCAATCAACCGGATGATCGCTCAATCTGAATCAGAAAGAATTGCTTTCAAGAAGGAAAAAGAGCAACTACAAGAGGAACTAAAAGTGACAAATAATCATCTGAGTAACACGGAAGCGGCTTTCAATGACGTCCATCAGAAATACGAGCGAGTGAAGAGCGTCGTCCAGGTGTATAAAAATAACGAAAATGTTCTGAAGGAGAGTATCCAAGAGAATGAGAAAACTATCAAGGTTCTAGGAAGCCGTTATGAAACTCTCAAAGGTCACGCAATGGAGCAACTTGAAAAGTAACCATTTTGACAATTTGACGGTATAAATCATTCATCAATTTTGTTTATGTTTAACACGATGGTTTATTTTTCGCAGAGCAAACATCGAGTTAGGAACTATTCAAAAGCAGCATGAGGTGGAGATGGTCAAGATCAGAGCAATACTTGCTAAGACTGAGTTGAAGAGCAATTCTCTGGCAGACCTGGTGGAGCAGAAAACAAAAGAGAATAAAGAGTTGATGAAAATTCTTGACGAGATTATAGCCCGAGTAGGCCCGAAACAATAGAACTGTCATGCACACTATTTATTCGGCTTATTTTCTATTTTATAAAGTAAAGTAATGACTTGTTTATTATTGTTCTAATAAAATTAATATCAAATTAATTGGGGCAGAAGTGTTTCTCACCTGTTATAATTCTTTTGTTATTTACAAATAATTATACATTGAATTTGAGTCAACCTAGTTTCTATCTATCTATATGTACAAATTAGAATTAAACCGATTGACTATATTAATCAGTCCCATTTTGATGTCTTTTTTTTAAATGTTTCTGACCCGTCTGCTTCAACTGCAGCATAATATCCTAGGGATCGGTATTTGTGTCTGATGTATGCAATGTATGCAGCACATCCTCCGAAGGCTATCAGACCCAGAGCCATGATTGCTTTATTCTGCAAAAGTTTTTTGCTTAGTTAGCTTAATAATTTTGTCTTTTCTTCTTCGCGTTTGTTTATTTTTCGTACTTACTGGTTTTGCATATAATTCAAAATTTACTGCCCGAAACAATCCTGTCGACCTGAGAGATCTAATTCCATCTCCTGGAGCTGCTTCGGTTTTGTTGTTTGTCATCATAAAAATTTATATTTTCTAGAAATTATCTGGAAAATAGTCACAACAATTAACAATAGCGATGATTCTTTTGAAAACATTATTGTTAAATGATTGTTCATTGTTAAATGTCTTACTTCTGAATTGTAGAATTATAATAAAATAAAAGTGCAATTTTTATTATCACTCCGTTTTGTGAGAACCCAGCAGAGATTTGGAAAACGTCAAAAGAACTGGACAAATCAAGTTATGCAAGTGGACTACTGGTACACTTGATTTTGAGGTTAGGATTCAGCTTCTTGTTGCTGCATGCATTAACTCCTCCGGTAATCTCGTGTCTCGGATTGGATTGAATCTCCCTCGGTAATATCATTTTCCACATATTTTTCATACCTCTTTCAATAGGTTAGGTTTCGTGTATGACACATACGAGAGCCAGATCCAAACAAAGTCTTCAAAATAGTGATTTTATAATGAATATTTATTGAATGTACCAGACAGTTGTAGACTGTATAATGATGTTCTCAATTTTCAAATTACGGAGTTGTATAACGTAATTAACTTTTTACGAGAAAAATTCGCAAGATTGTACGAGTGTGATCAAATTGTCCAACAATGTCACAAAAAATTTTTATCAGTGATGAAGGTAAGGACTAAGGAGTTTACAAATTGCTAAATGTTTGTGAAATAATTAAAAACTGCATGGTTAGTTATCACAATTACTAATAGAATAAATGTGCATTCATTTGAAACTATATCTTCGAATGTATCAAGATTATAATGTGTATTAGTTGAAACAAATATTTCTTTGACTTATTGTCAATAAAGGTGATAAAACGTTTATTTAGCTAGTTTCGTTATATTCCTTTCAGGTTCATCAATCATCAACCATAAATTAAAAGAAGTTAGACTGTTGTGTTTTAATGTGAGCAATTTTAGCAAAAAGGCACAAATTATATTATGTGCTGTTGGAGTATTTTTCTTCTATATATTATATGGATATTTGCAGGTAACTTTAATTTATATTATAATGGAAGACACAATTATTTTCCTAACATGTAGCATTTTTATTTGATCGGTGTAATTGGCTAATTTTCAGGAACTAATTTTCACTCTGGATGGATTTCGACCTTTTGGCTGGTACCTCACATTGATCCAATTTGCTTACTATTCGTTGTTTGGATGGATAGAAATCAACTTAAGAGGAATCTCTCGGAGAATTCCAATTGTGACGTACTTGTTTTTAGCTCTGCTGACTTTGGGAACAATGGGATTTTCAAATTCGTCGTTAGGTTACTTGAATTATCCGACACAGGTCAGTCAAATATTAAAAACGATTTTTTGAACTGAATTTGCTTGTAACTAGTGCTGCTGATAACTAATGATTCAGTTTATTTAATGAAACTTTTAACTTCAGGTGATATTTAAGTGCTGCAAACTAATCCCGGTACTAATAGGCAGTATTGTGATCCAAGGCAAAAAATATGGATTTATAGACTTTTTAGCAGCTGCAATAATGTGCTTAGGATTAATCCTATTTACACTTGCTGATAGTATGATCTCGCCTCGCTTCAACACCATCGGAGTACTAATGATAAGCTGTGCCTTGTTTTGTGATGCACTAATAGGAAACATCCAAGAAAAAGCCATGAAAGTTCACAAAGCTAGCAATACTGAAGTTGTCTTGTACTCTTACAGTATTGGCTTCATCTACCTTTTTTGCATTCTTTTTACTACAGGCGACATTTCCAAGGGAGCAGCTTTTTGATCAAAGTAATTCAAAACAATTCATCAAATCAATATAATTTAACTTAACAATTTGTAAATGGTTAAGTTTATTGTAATTGACATTATTATTGATTATTTGCAGCATCCTCTGGAGACTTATGGATACGCTTTGCTATTTTCCTTGTGCGGATATCTTGGTATCCAGATGGTGCTCACTCTTGTTCAATGCTGTGGAGCTTTTGCAGCCGCAACAATAACAACATTCAGAAAAGCTGTGACAATTATAATAAGTTTCTTATTTTTTTACAAACCTTTTACTTTTCAATACGTTTGGTCTGGTTTGTTAGTAGTTCTGGGTATTTATCTCAACATTTATAGTAAAAAGCAGAATAGCCCATCCATTGGATTCAAACAACTCTGGTTAGCACTCAAAAATTATTGTAAACGACAAGATCGAATTCAAAGACAATTATTAACAAGTGTTTAACTTATTGGATCAGTCGTACAATTATGTTTTCTTTGACTCTGATCCTGCTTTTTGAGTTTTTTTGTCAACAATTCATTGTTTTAGACAATTTTGTATAAAACTATATTTAAGCCTAAGTATTACTTAGATATTAGACATTGAATTGAATGAAAATCTGACTTTATTTTGTAAATACATAAAAAAAATTTATCATGACGCACGATATTATGCTAATTAAAATTTGTATGTACATATTTAACGTGTATTTGTTTTGTAAATACAATTGACTCATTTATAATAACGTCGCTGATCATTTAACCCTTCAATTCCCAATTCAATTGTGGGACGAAAGTATTTTTCCATGGATTTTTAAAGTTTTGATAATTCAATTAATGAAAAAGGGGCTTAAAAAAATTCTTATTAAAAACATAAATAATTGTCTAATTTCTCGATAATATTTTTTAAACATACGTTATCAAGTAATTTAACTCAAAATTATCATAAAAGCACTCATTATTGAATTTTTCTTTTATTTGATTATAAAAAAACATTTATAACAATAAATTTTTGTAACAAGAATTAATAGATTTTCCAATTTTGTTAAGTATTAAAAAATAATTTTTTGAATGAAATGAGTTCTAGCAATAATAATTTGTTAAACAATGACATTTTAAGTATAAAAATGAGTAATATATCTGTGGCTCTGAGGAAAAAACAGTTAAGTGTATATGTAAATCCTATACCACTTAACTGGTATTTCCTCACAGCCACAGATATATTTTGCAAGTTTTAAATCATTGAAATAGAGTTCGGAAAAGATTGTAATTTAAAAAAAATTTTTTTATATTTCAACTTTTGTTATATAAAAAATTTATGACATAATTTTTTATTTAGATCAGTATTATTAATATTAAACACTTCTCTGACTAAAACATTTTTTACATCCAAATATTCGCAATAGAAATAAAAATATTGCAATTTGAAATACGTCAGTATTCTGTACTGACTCCAGCCGTAGATACCGGCGCGCTAGTCAGTCCGTAGAGTATTTGTTTATTTTGTGACTACATTTTTTAGTGGCGCCTGTGCCGCTGAAACTATAATTTTTGTTTTGTTGTGTGAATTCATTGTGCTAGCATCCTGTCGTGTTTTATTTTGGCAAAACAATTCGTCTTTGTTTGCATTTAACTGAAACCGTTGATAATATTTGAAATGGAAAAACTCAATGATGACTGTTTAAATTCTGTATTTCTTCTACTTGGCCCTAAAGAATGGTTATCTATTTCTAAAGGTAAATAAATTTTTTTATTCAAAAACGTTTCGTGTTATAATCATTTAGAAACGTAACGTTCAGTGTTCAACATTTTGTTAGTTATCATTTTAGATTTAGAGAAATATTTACATCCTGAAGATTCAAATATTAAGTAAAATTGAACTTGATGACATCATTTAGAAGAATCACAACAATAATATTTAACTATACTTCTTGAGTTTTAATCGATATAAAACAATGATAGTCATTATGATTTTTCCAATTTTTCTTAGTTCTTTGAAGATATTTTATAATTTCCTACTTGTTGAAAATACTAGTTCAACTGTAATATTATACTTAGGTCTAGTTAATGTTTAGCTTTTATCATTTTAACCGTTGAATTGTCTTTGTTACACTGATAGAAATCTTTCTTATATTATTCTATAATCCTAATCCTATACAGAGAAAAAAACCATAATTTGTTTTTCATTCATCATTCACTAGATTACATACGCCCTGCGCGCGTCACTTGAACTTTGAATTATAATTTATTATTTACAATAAAATAAATGTAAATTATTATTTTATTGATAAAATTTCTAATTATCCAGAGATTTTAATAGAATTTTTATTAAAAATGAAACGAAATTGAATTTATATTTGCTTATGCATAAAAAATTTTGTAAAGAAATTTCGTATAGAGAGTAAGGAAACAATCATTACTTATTTTATTCGTAACATTATTATTCATCCGAGAAATCCGAAGAAAGACCAAAAAATTTATTTTTATTTTTATTTTGATTTGTTTTTTCTTATTTTTGTTCAAGTTTGCGACAAGTGGCAACAATTAGTATCCTATTGCTGGAAGAAAATGCACACCTTGACTTTTAATCACTTTTATTCTAACAATGAACAATGGGACTTTTTGTCAAAAGAAGAACTGAATGAGATTATCCTGCACATTGGCCCACATATCAATAATCTTACAGTGATCAAAGCCAACTCAAAGTATGTTCTGATCCAATCACATTTTTATGTTCTCAACGATTTAAATCGGGAAGATTTTCTCGAAATTATTGAGAATTTGACAACAAATTCAGGCAACATTAGAAATATCTACTTTGAAGAGAATTTTGATGTTTTAAATCGAATATCACTATTGAACAGTCAGTTGAATTCACTTACACTTGATCAGAATGATGGAATCGATGTCTCTGATAACGTAAAATTCAATTCAATCAAGGATTTAACGTTGTATAATTCGCAAGGAAATGGAATAGACACTTGTCTTAAAGTAAGTATATTCTCAAACTTTAATTGTTAATTGATATACCTTTAATAAAGTTTTTTTTTTCAGGTTATTCCATTTTTTCCTCAATTGAAAATGCTACATTTGGATTTAGACGGTCATTCTGATTCAAAAGACATTGATCAAATATTCTCAGCTCTATTGAAACTACCTCATCTTGACATTTGCGGTTTATTTTTTATGGAAAGAAATCGTATTTGAATCGATACACTTGTTCAAAGACAATACGACATTACAAGCAATTGAAGAGTTTTTATTCAAGTAAATAATAATCGCTTTTGTATTTTTAAACTTCAATTTTGTTATTGTTTGTTGTTTGTTTAATTTGCTTATTTTTTGCAGGTGGTTTATTTTTAAACGAATGTCTTGATGTTATATTATCAGCACCGAAAATGGAACATTTTACTGCTCGGGGACACATTTTCAACATCAAGTGTTCAAAAATCAAAGACAGATGAAAAATTTGAAGACACTTAGTCTTGATTTTTTCCACGGACCTTACCTCAACGACCTGACTGAGTTGTGCAATCTTATTGAAAAAATGCCTCAACTACAAAAGGTTTCTGTTGGTGGTATTTCCAGCAACGAATTTCATCAATTTGCACTCAACGTCATACAAACTGCAATGTCACAGAACAAAAGTGTTACCATTGGAGGGTTGAAAATAATTAAAAAACTTGATAATGATTTGTACGATTCCCAGACTTTAACGTTGGAAATCGATAGAGGAACTTGTGCTTACAAACATTTATCAACAAAATTTGTAAACCGTATCGAACGCTGTTTGATTGAAGGATTTGTGATTTTGCAAGAATGAATTTCTTATTTGTTTGTCTTCAAAGTGACATTAGAAATGGTTAGCGAGAAATTTATTTAAAAACTGTATTTAAATTAAAAGTTTGTTAACATATTATTTGTTCAGGTACTAGTATATTATAATAATAGGTACGATTATTTGTAAAACAGGTTAAAAATTTTGTAAAGCGAAAGTGTGTTGCATATACTCAGGAGTTATATTTATCCAAGAGTTCTAATACCGATATAAAAAATTTGAATTACCCAACACTGTTGGTATATCTAGTGAAATATATTGCGAGTGCCTGAATGGTCCAAATGATATAAAATCAGCGATAGCCTCGTAATGAAATCAGCGTTTCTTGATTAATTAGGCGCGTTTCTTAAAAAAAAGATGACCAACTTTCCCTTTTCATTGACTGTTTGATTCTAAAGAACTCAACGCAAGAATTAATTAACTTACATGTTTGAACAAATATAAATTTTTACTATCTATGCTGTGCTTTTTTATAATGTTATTTTTCATAATTCATTGATTAAGTCAGTTTGTATCACATTTTTCAAAGTGAATAAGAATTAAAGTAGTTCGGATATTTTACCACTTTCATTTTTGCTTAATTCTGGTTTAGAATGGAATCGAATGGTAGTTTTTATATTCGCGGGGCTATTCCAATCAATGCGTATAAATAATAAAAGATGCCAAATATCATATAAATCACATCGTAACAAATGTTGAATACGATCAAGTAAAAAGTGATTATTTAAAAAATATTTAATTAATTTTTCATTATTTTTTTATAAATATTGTACACTTAACTAAAAATAAAAAAATTTAGTGAAAAGTATGAAACAATCGAACTTATTTTTATTAAATTTATGCTGTTAAGATTGAAACAAATTAATTGAAGTAATTTTGTTTAATTTATACTTTCATTATAGGGAAGATACAACCCTACAACAGATCGCTTTTGAGAAAAACTTGTAAATAGTTATGAAATAGTTATAAAATTTTTATATATTATTTTTCAAAGATTAAACTTTAGCTATTTGTTAATCATTTTATCAAAAAAATTATATATTCATTTGACCTACTGTTAGGTTGTCTCCCTTACTGGTTCACATATTCACGACATTAATTTGAATTTGTTCTTAAAAATGCCTTATGTATTAGAATTTAATGTATTTGATGTAGGCACAGTTTGCGTGCAATGCATACTCTAGTCATATGATTAAATCGCGTGGGAATTATACCCCGTTATAAACGCTGAAATTAATATTTTTTTAATTAACTTTAGTTATCCTTTATTTGAATATAAATTCAAATTGATAGGTGAAAATTGACTGCCTTCAATTTTGCAATAATTACAATTTTCGAAGGCTTTTTTATAATTATTTTCAATCGTATTACTTTTCAGGAAAATGAAAATTCTGTTTTTATATATTAGTTGGCGGTTTTTCCTCCAAAGAAGTTTATTTATTCAATAAGTAGACTTCAGCGTGTTAACAAGAATAATAATTCATAAATATATATTTGATAAACGATTATACGATGAAAAATGGAGTTCATATTGCTTACAGAAATAGAAACTATATGATCATATTATTACATAAAAATCTTACACCTACGGTTCATCATTTTCTTGAGAAAGAGGCGTGTCAATTTCATTCCGGCTGATAATTTATTTGAAAATTTTATACACCTATTCTGTGGTCTTTTATTGCATGTTCTTATAGGGACCCCGTAAAAGTATGTGCCTCGGCCAAGTGGATATCATCAACGATTGGCGAGAACGAGCCTTACAAGAAACTTGGTTCTTACCATCTCTGTGTTCAATCCTAAACTTTTTGGAATGTCGATAAAACCTCCCGGAAATTACCTGACAATTTTTTCTTAAACTGATCAAACCATCTTTCAATTTATTTCCTCTGCTCTTTTATCGTTTGAAATTTTTTCTTCGAAACAATTTTTTCAAATTGAATTGAATTTCATTGAACAAAACTTTTTCATTTCTTTCTGATGCAATCTGATATTTTTATTTGAATTTGAGGCATAATGGTTGTAAGAATTTTTAAGGTATGAAAATGAAGCTATACGATTGCCGAGCCACTTGAACGTACAACAAATTAGCATAGCCGTAAAGAAATGCATATCTATAATAACGCATTAAGTTTATATGTCGTTGCACTGTTGGCTCGTTTTTACTACTACTGCAAGAATGTAACAACGATATTAATGATTCATAAACTTTATGCAGCCAGATCGTCGCACATTGTAAAAATTGTAAGAATTCAATTATAAGAACAAGTTCAAAATTAATAAAAGGGTTTCAGAACTAAAGATTGTATTTCCTCATAAGACAATTTTTATGGTCATTTCCAATAACATTGTGTAAGACTGAAAGCATTCTCATCGATGAAATATCGCGGTGTAATAAAGTAGCATGAGATTTTGAACTTGATTCACATTGTCAGATGGCATTCAATAAAAAATCCTGCGACAAAAAAACATTAAGTGGTTCTAAGAAAGTGTTTAAAATTTTCATAAATTAATTGTGTGCAAGCAAAGAAAGAGAGGAAGGGAGAGAGAAGGGCAAAAAAAAAGCGACTGGCATAGGTTCACGGTGTAAATATCAAGATTGTGCATGAGTTAAATAGGATTAATTAGGCAATTCCAGTATAGGACAAGGATACATATAATCTGTCGTGTTTTATTGCCACACAATCATTAATAAGGCTTTGCGATTAGCTAATTTTGCATCTCACGATTAGTCACATAGAAATAAACCTTTTGAAAGAAAAAAAGTCTTTCCGCAAATCTAAGTTTAGATGCCCGAATTTGTGGTCGCACTCTCAGCGTAATCCGTTGATTTGTGCAAAATTTATCTAAATGTAAAACCTGAAGGTAATCTTTGCAATTCAATCTATTGTGAAAAGTGAACAAATATTGCACACCGTTTTTTCCCTTGAACGTAAGAACTTGTCTTCTTGCTTATGTTTTCGGGAAAAATTCGAAGAGCAGAGAGTTGATAATTTGTCAGAAATAAGGGGGTAGCAAATGCAGAGGTTGAGTTTGCATGTTCAACTTATATATTTATACATATATATTTTTTTTTTTAAGAACTGCAGGATACGAAGTACTAGAATAACACGTATGCAAATAAGTTGTTAAATATAGGGAGCCGAGGAGGTGGTAGGAGACAAAGCGGAAAGACAGTCGTCGGTTCCTCGAGCCGGAGCAGGAGGCAAAGATTTGGTGGGGGACAGCGTGTCGCTAAGGCGAGATGTTGTTCGCTTCCCTTCGTGGCTGCGCTCGTCGGTTTGTTAGTTGTTTGACTGGTTCAAAAGTTAATCCGAGATTAAACGCAAGTTCGTCAGTCACGGCTGTACCGCCGCAATGGATCAGCGTGTCAACTAACGCGTATCCCACGGGCGCTTATCAGTACAGCCCAACTTTCAAATCCATTGCGGCAGAGGTTGATCGTGCCAAATTGCACGCTGCAAAATTGACTTAAGGGCTATCACGAAGCGCACGAACCCGAGTGCGTTTACCTTTTTGGATCTCGCGCGTGTGCTCGCCCTTTCTCAGTCGCTGCAAACACGTGCGATCAGCCGAGCTACCTTTTCTTTTTTCTTTTTTTTTTTTCGTTTGTTCCCGCTCTCGTCTCCCTTTGATTCTTGTGTTTACAACTTCTTAATTTGTTCACCTCCACCGGAATAGCAGTTCACAGCAGTGCGACGCTTTCGCTTATCACCTCGGCTAAATATTGACTCAACCCGACGTGTCTCGACTGGATGTATAATTTTAGTGTTGTTTCTTGTGACGTTTATCGTAGCCGCACAACACGCGACTTTAATGCCATGCACTTGAATTAAAGACCGGCTCTAATGGCTTAACGAGCCGTGTATCAGTCTCTGCTAATTTATTCGCAGCTTCTTCGGCCCCGACTTCCGCGGATATCAAGATGAGAAAGACAAAAAGACGATGCACACACCATCGAGTTGTCCACACTGCTTCATCGATGTACGTATATATTTCAACGCACGTGCGCGTATTATTCGCCTCTATGAAATTAATGTAAGTGCGTTTATATATACCGAGCCTCGCTAGCACCATCGCGCTATTGCTATATCGGGTACGGTGGTTGTGATGCTGCACCGAGTAGGCCTCTGCAACACCGCAACAATAACTCACAAATATTTTACATTTTTCTTTTCTTCATTATTCCCCCCTCCCCCTTTAAAGCACCATCAACTCTTAAAAACGCTTCAACAATTTTGTACAAAAGGAAATATAATATCAGAAGGATCAGAAGTTCTGTCCATGGGAATACACGAATTTTTAAGATTTTCCTTTGATCATGTGGTAATATGATATAATGATTTGGTGTACTAAGATGCAAGGATATTTAGTTGGTCGGGGATTCTGAGAATGCTTCTAGGATATTATTAGGAATCCGAAGGCAGTTAAATGTAACCACCGGGCGTGCATGCCTCGTAATTATTTATTTAAAAATGCTTTTCACAAACATTTTTAGAATAAAAATAAAAAAATAATGTTTTGTCGTCGTTGTTCATTATATTTAAACAATTCAATTTTGTTGAACATCAATTATTGTTAGCTTTGTTTTATATAAAATTTTTAAAAACATTTCATCACTTGAATCAAATAATTAAGGTTATTTGTTTATTTACGTTCTCTGAAAAGTTGATGCAATAATCATCATCATTTATTTATGCATCATTGTTTAGTTTTGTACGCGGAATATTCGACTGAAAAATTTTTTTGATTAATTATTGAAATAAAAGTATTATGCAATATTGTTTTTGAAATGAGGTTGATTGTTAATATGTAATAATGATTTTGTCAATCAAATAAATAATATATTTCAAGATAATATTGCTTGAGACGGAAAAAGATACATTTCAAAATTGTCCTATGTATATATATTTTGAATGAATATATATCAGGAGAATTTACGTTGGATGTACCGAGTTTTGTTGAAATAACAACGGTCTTTACAGTTAGAAAAATATGTTTACAATTCAGCATTTTTTTCATTTCAAAGACATATACTTAACGAAATTCAACTCCTATGCTTAAATTCAATGCCAATTTTTTGCAAGTGAATTCGGACGAGAATTGTATTTCATCACGTGTCTTCTTTTGGTGTATTGCAATTTTTTTTATAGAAACAAGATCAAGATTAAGCGAGATAACTATACGAAATTTAGTCTTCGTTCGTTCCAAAACATGCCGAGTAAAAAAGACATACAAGTTCATCTTAAGAGAAGCATTTTGATTTGATACGTCAGTAAATGATCAGATTTCTCACTGGACATGACAGTACCAGGCAGATATCGTTATCAAAATATTTCATCTCATAAAACATGACGTTTCACGTCTCTCATCAACTCCTACGTGTGTAGTTATTTTTTCTTTCTGCTATTTTAAAATTCGTTTTCTCACGTATGAAATAAAATTGAATGATAAGGTCTTGACATGCTATCAAGTCCAATTTCAATTATAGAAAATAATTGTTCAATCTAAATGCCAAATATGAATGTCAAAAATTTGGATTATAAATAAATGATTTTTCAAAACAAATGATATTGTTGTTGTTGTTTTTTAAACAAGTTTGTTTAGGGTCAGGAGTCAGGATTTGAACTCTGGTCAAACCAGTTCGTTTAAAATGTTATAATGGTTTGTATGCCATTAGGTCATACAACAATCAGTATTTCTAGTATGGCATAGCATCAGTGTTTCTTGTACACACATCACAAGCCAGTCAAGCTAGTTTGTTTTTGTTGATGCTGCAACTGTATCACCATGTTTTTGACGTTGTCGATAACTTTTGCAAACATTTAACATTGCAATCGTTGGCGCTTCGATTTTCACAAAGTTACCTAACGTTTTATTACTGACGCAATAGTACATTTGCGCTAACAGCAGCTAAATCAAGGACTTGGTTTTCATCAGCTGGATTATCGATATGCCAATTATCTCGTTATACGTCTGCATTGTTCGTCACCGGGTGTGCTTATTTCGAACAGGTATTATACTCGAAGCATGTACGTTTATCGACAATAGACCAATGATGGAAAAGGAATTCTAGTTTACATCGTTAAAAAAATATTATGATTACTAAATAAGGCACTGAATTCCAGGCGTTTTCATCTACCATTCGGAGTAGTACCTTATTTATCATCTAATAGCAATGGCTATTTAGAATTCATTTGAAATAATTACAAAGAAAGGTTTGCCGCGAGATTTTATCCTCTTTGGATGATAGATTATAAGACAATGCATTTAAGGCAGAGTTAACAGTAAATCACGAGGGAGAAACATTAAAAAAAAAGAATTTTAATTTGTAATATGCTGTCATTGTGAATAGCTGTTATCGTTCTTCAGCAGTTGTAGGTACTAACGATCCATACAAAATGGCAAGAATGTTGAAACCGCTACTTAACAGGATGGATCAATCAATTTCATCAAATACTAGAAAGATGATTGATGTTCAATTTCGTGTTTAATGTATATTAATATGAAATTCACTTTTTTTTTGTCCATAAGTAATTGTTTGAGACGTCATTATTTGATATATGTATTCAAATAGCTTTAATCGACCAAGAAAGTAATACAATTTTTTATTGAATTAAAATAACAATAACATATAAAACTTCATTCGTTTTGGTTTGAATGATTAAAAAGAATTTTGAGCGGGTGAATAAAAAAGTTGTACCGGTCCATGGATTTTGCTATCATTGAGGATTGAAATATTATTCAATGGATCGCAACATACGTGTTTTAAGGATGTGATAATAGAACACAACCACCCAATGGCATTAATCATTCGTTGGTATTTCGATTCCCACAAGATTTTGTTTCTCCGGTTTTTGGTTAGTGTCAGACGATAGACAAATAAATTATGTCAAACAAAGCTGTAAATGTCTGTGGTAAAAGAGATGAAAAAAGAAAACAAACAAAAAAAAAAAAGATTTTTGATTATTGTAATAGATTTTCTCTGGCTAGCTGAAACTTGATAAATGTTACGCATGTTTCCAGCGTCTCTATTTCATCCAAAAATATATACAAATGCGTACAAGTTGCATTTCGTCCATTTTAGAATCAGAACGTTGCCCCTGCTATTATATAAATTTGTTTTAGACTGAAATCTTAACGTTGGGAAAATTGATATGAAGTTTCTGTCAATTAAATTTTTGTTTTTTTCTTAATCATTTTGTATTACAACATCTTGATTTGTTGAACAATGAATCATTAATTTTATGATATCTATTGAATCACATAGTCAAAGTATTTTTGATAATATTCTGATCTAAAAATTCGTCAACAAGTATAACACGTGTTTCATGTGGTAACCCAAATTAAACAATAACTGACCGATTATTTGCATTAACATTTTGCTGGAACTGCCTATTTGACTAATATTCCACGAAATGTAAGAAACGGACAAACATCTGGTCTTGAAAGTTATTGCTTGTTACATATAAACAAACTTTAAAATGATTTCGATAACGAAATCATCAGTGACGAAATGTTTTATAAAATAAATGTTTACTGAATATATTTCTCAACGTTCGCAATGCCATTTGGTCGTCGCGTTCATTCTGGTTGGATCTCGAGATAGTTTATGAATGTAAATACATCTCTTTTCAATCTAAATACTCTTAGTGTAAACTTGTTCTGATTTATATTTTATTTCATTTCTTTTTTATTTCTGCTACAAACGACAAACTTTAAATGAAAAACAAATAAAAAAAGTAACATATGTAAAGAATAATAATATTCTTTTTTCCGCTAAATTTATATTAAAAACGCACGCGTGTAAAATAAACAGATCGATTATGAAAAGTTGTTTCAAAATTTGTTTTAAAAACACTGAACGGATGAGAATGTTTCATATGACGATGAACTGACCAATTCCTTGAGCTTCTTTTTATTCGTATGTCGTCATTAAGGTCGTTACCACCGTGGTTATTTTTTGCTCTTATTGTGTATATCAATGTGCACGTTCGCATATGGCTTTGTCACTCGTTGATTTCTGTACATTTATGCATGCAAGCTAATTCCATCTTATATTTTCATCAGAAAAAGGAGATTGCTTTTGATGTACGATATGAACTTGATGTGACATTTAATTTTTGATCGGTACAATGATTTGAATTCAGTTTTATAAACAAATTAAAATGAATATAATAAAAAGAAATAATAAATAATCAACATGAGCTTTGAAAACTTTTGTTTTCTTTATTTGTTTTCGTGACTTCCAATGGACGGTTTTTTAAACAACGATATGAATTCATCATGAGTTTTATGAAATTATGTGAATTACTATAGACTTCTATATAAAATTAGCTTGCTGGCGCCTACGCCAATGATCTACTTTCTATAACTGATCCTCCTTATGCACTTTATGTTGTCTTTACGTCTGAGTGATTACACTCTAGGATACTCGATTTTTCGTGTACATCTCGTAGTGTATACGTAAGAACAGACTGAATGATTGAAATTATACTTTCCTAAGTTAAGTTGGATTTCAAAGTTTAAAATTAAACTGCGAAATTCAATTTGAACAATGTTGTTGAGAAACGTTAATGACAAATTGATGGATTTCGATCTCGTGTGAAGAAATTTAAAAAACATTGGCAATATTCCAAGATTTGAGAAACATGTGATGTGTCGTTTAACGTAGTTGAAAAATGATCTCAACGATGATCATTCTTATTCGAGTAAACATATGGGTCTAAATAAAAGGATAAATACATTTTTAATTATACACCATTTAATTTTTTCAATGATAAAAAGTGAACAAAAACACAGTATAATTTTTTATGTAAAGCATTGTTGGATTTCTATGCATGGTACAATTTGGTTTTTTTTTCATTTATGATTTCCATTTTCAAACCAACAATTTCAACATGGATTAATCTAATATAAAATTAACTTTGCAAGTATAATCATAAGATATACAACATTATTCCAAAAAAGTTTATATTTATATATTTTGTTTCTTTCAGAAATGTTGTTTACGTTTGAAAAAAAAATTGTTCGATAAATAAGTAGATTTTTAGTTGAACACATGAATTCAAAGATCTGATTGAAGTTGCGCATACAAAAGTACATCCACCAGTGATTAATCATTCCATTCATCATTCGTATTTATTTACATTTAAATTGTACCATGATTTTCGAACGAATAAATAATTTATTGCTTCACTAATGTATTCAGAACTAATGCTCCATTGATAATTCGAATGAAAACTTTGATTATTATTTCCTCAGTAGCATGAAAACGAGACTTGTTTATTATTAATAACATCAAATAATTCTGCCTGATATATATTATGCCTATAGAAACAGTGTTTTGCGTAAAAAAGATTAAAATTGTTTTGTCTGTTTCAATTTGCTATTTTCCCTACCAATTGAGTTTTCAATTATACATTGGTGTATCTTACAGTTAATTTCAATTATGCACGTTAACACTTAAGGGGTTAACTAATCGAACAAGTTGGAGCATATAATTATTTGGAAACTCACCAATGGTTCCGTAAGATACGTTTATTTTCAACTTTGCTTAGTCTATGAAAAATGTTACACTATAAGATATTGTTTATACTTTGTTCGTTATTTGATAAATAAAGACATAAATAAAGAAATATATCTGTGGCTCAAAGGAATAACCAGTTAAGTGTATACGTAAACCTTATATATAATAATATCATGATCAATTTAGCTGTTCAAAATTGAATTTTACTTCTTTCTTAAATGATCTTTTTTAATGTGAAATGTAACTCGTGTAGGTGCAACAAAAATGACATCAACAATATCTCGACTAGCGTGTAAAAGACAAAACGAGATTTACTTACATTTCATTTCAATACTAATTTTTTTTATCGTTTTGATCATTATCCAAAGTGATTACAAAAAATAAACAAAAAAAAAAAGATTTTTACATACATTTAGTTTACAATATAAAATAATTCTTGAATAATTTTGGTTTGAATTGTGGTTGGAAATTGATTGAAATAATTGATTTGAACAAAAAAATATCAAATTATTTATAGAATTAGTCATAGAAACTACAAATCATGTACAAGTTCCTCTTTTTAAATTTTAAAGTGAGTTGAAAAAAATGTTTGTAAAATATAGAATGCATGCATAATAATGTGCGCTGTAAGCATATATAATTACTAGAATGTTTAAAGTGAGTCCGAACGTGGACTCTACAAGAATAGCCCAATTACAGTTAGACCTCACATAATGTCTCAAATGTATAGTGTGTCAACATTGAGAGAATAATTTATTGTAATGAATTTATTGATATTATTACCGCAAATTTTTTTATTCTAAATATATTTGCATGAATCTTGAACTTATAAATACCTTTGCAATTAATACTCTAAAGAAGACAAAAGCGCTGTCTAATAATTAGTCTTTTTGTTTAGACATATCATTTCTAAAAGCGTTCAAATGTTTGGTCTAATCGAGAAAAAACATTTTATTCTTAACGAAAGTAAAAATTATTCTATAATGATAATAATATAATGACCAGTAAACAAAAATAAATAAAAGAATTCTGCATAACAATAATTGTTCTCGGCCCAACAATGTCATTGATTCATCCCGTTCATCAAGCGCTTTCAAGTTCTTCAACAATTCAAAACTGAAACGAAAATGTTTTCGATAAGTTGAAATTCTCTTTTGAATTGTTGCCCCTGTACTAAATAGCGAGCTTCCATGTTCTTTTTTTGTATCCGAACAGTGCAAGTACACAACCACAAATAATTAGTAACGAATCGCAGAATGCAAGTTTTTAAATTGAATTGAAATATCAAAGTCGATAGCTCATGTGTTTTTATTTTAAAAGTACATTTCATATTATTTTATCAATGACTGAATGAATACCTTGAGCGATTAAGTCGGCGTGTTTTGATTTAAAAATAATTCGCAAAGCATCATTCTGATCAGTGATTCTCAAAAGCGCAAACCGACCCGATTTCTTCTTCAAAAGCGCACATTCAAAATATGTATAAGCGCAAATTGAAAATAATGAAAAGCGCACATATATATATGCAAAAGCGCAACTGAATTTCT
>JAAMPD010000538.1:61927-87358 GCA_025266255.1 Trissolcus basalis | reverse complement strand
TGAAAGTATCTTGAAATATCATCAATGAACTAACATGAGACCGGTCAGAATAGCGACAGAATTGAAAGTTGTGATAGAAGTAATTTGAGACGTCGGGTTCAGTTGAAGGAAAGATAACACAAAAGGGACCAAGGACACGGAATTGCCCACATCAAACGTGGGATTAGTCGTTGGCGCAGGGTGCGGAGCAGCGATCGCTGCAACGCATAATGAGCGGATAAGCTAGATAATCTAGTTGCGGTAGAACATTCCCAGATGGAAATACTTCAGCTTGGATGAGTCCTTCCGATTAGCATGGTACTTTAGCCTTCAGTGCTTTGACCTAGCTATTAAGATCAAAGTTGACGGGAAAAGTTGCAGTCGTCAACTAACTAGAATTTGAAAAAAAAATCAATTTTCGCCTTAAATTGAAGAAATTTTCATATATGATACACATTTTTGACAATATATTAGCATAAATGTTGATAATATTTGAGCATAAATAATACATATTAGATGGAAAATAAATATTACCATATTTGTGGCACATATGTATCATGGATAGTTACATGCATGTGGCATGTTTGGCAACATATGTATTTTATATGGATTGCTCGTACGAAGAAAGTGCTAATTACAAAATTCATATTTGAAATAACAATTAAAATTAAAAAATGACCCTTCTTTCGTATAAACCATTCACAAATGTTTACATTTTTACAATCATTGAAACATAAGTAAGGTTTGTTTTATAAAAATACAATTTTATTCATCAACCTTATCGATTAAAATAATGTCTGAAAGAAAAATAAAATTGAACGTCTGAATGAGTCCGATGCGTCGACGTAAAAAATGAATCGCGTGAATTATACGAGATCAAGTTGTAGTTTTTTATGCCGCGATTGTTGGTGACACCCGCTCCTCGCAGCTGACCCGGCTCCATTATTTCTTGTACCTCGTCTTTATTAGATGCAACTTGCAGTTCACTGGATTCAATTCCCATGCTATTTATAATCAACCACAGCTCGGGCAGTTTTGATCGTCAATCCGTTGTCATTATAAATGCAGAATGCACTTCATTGACAATTCAATTTGTGGAAATTCAAAAATAACATAAAAACGTAAACGCCAAAGAAGATGAGAATTAGTTGATAAATCTGAGGTAAAAATCCCCGAGGTGATGCCGAACGGATTAAACCAAAAATCTGTTAATCGAACAACAAAAATTGTTCGCATTTTTTTTCTCGTCTGTGCGACGAATGCTTAAAATCTGCGATCCCAAGTGAATTCTAATATGGCAAAGAATTAATGGGCGCCATTCTCCGTGTCCTCGGCGAGATTTTCTTTTCTCCTGCTAAGCTAGGGCGTGATGATCCTTTAATTCCATAGATAATACCTCTGTCTCGATTTCTCTCGATTCAAGTCTGGATACATTTGCAAAATAATGCGCGGTTTGTATATTTACCGCTTAACATCTTCAATTCCCAGATTCATGCAAATGTACATGGCGTATCATAAATATTCTGCATACACGTTTTAAATCAACATATATATTACTATATGTAGCATATATGGTATTTGGTCATAAATTCTGCATATATGAAGTATAAATGATCTATATAAGACTGTACATATGTATTATACAAATGTGGCATTTGTATTTTAGAGATAATTGGGATAATGGACTGCAAGTTTTATCATAATTTATAATTAATTATTATTTAAGTATTTTAATCATGTTCAAGCTCTTATTCATACATTCCAAAGATAAAGTACATTCCAAAGAAATGGTTGTTAATTGTCTATGTAAATGAAAATGGATTTTTTACTTCATTGTTTTATTAATAATTTATAAAATTGATTTGATTTTATTGAAATGATATTACAAAAATGCATGCAAATTTGTTGCATAGAATATTTTAACAAATATTATAATATAGGGTCGCATGGGACCAAGAACTCCTATCTCCTTCTCGGAGATACAATTTTTCATATTTCGAGATAGAGATAGTTAGTTCTTTGTCCCAGGCTGAGATATAAAAAATTAACTGAAAAGTGTACGCAAGGCTGAACTTTTTTTAACTCTATGTAATAATTTGATATAATTTGAAAAATTCTGTCAAATAAATTTACTTCAATACAACCATGGTACATTTATACGTAGCTCATACTCGTGCAATATCAATATATAACATCAATGTTTTTTGTACCTTGCAAATAATATAAAATAATGGTCACTTCATTTTTACATAAAATATCACTTATAAAAATGGTTAAAGTTAATGGTCGATCAATTAAAACGGAGTAAAATGAATAATTGTTGAAATCATAAAATTATATAAACCTCTAAGAAAACTAAATTTTGAATATAATACCCAAAGTTTTAAAAATTAAAAATTTGTGTTTTGTTGAACGAAAAATTGGAAAAAAAACCTATAACAAATTTAAATCATTTTAGTCCAAGTTTGATTGAAATTGTTTACAAGCCATCAAATAGTTACCCAAGAATAATAACCCTGTCATGAATGACCCTACTATAATAATCACCCCAGTTGCCCTTTTGTTTTTTGTTTTTTCATCTAATAGGTACGTTTTGTTATCCCTCAAACAATGAAATTCATTTTCTTTCAATTTTTTTGAACCCAACTAGTTGCATTTGATGAAATCAGTTCTGGATTTACCATCGGCGCAGTGGACATGTGGAGTTTATCGAAGTTGATGGACAATTTTAATGAGAGAAAGATGCATTTCCATTTCGAGTCAATGACGCGCGTCTCGTTGAAGAGGCACTCGCGTCTCCTCGTCTGTTGGAATTCCCTTTTCATTTGGCAAGCAATTACTTCGTATCATTTCTCTTTAATAAGAAAATTCCACGGTGAATTCATTACGGCCAAATAGTTTTCTTCATGAAACTCGCTGACGGTTCGCGATTAAAAAATCGTTCCACTGCGTAGAAAAAAAAAAAAGAAAAAGGAAAGGAACAGAAGTGGAAACAATGGAAAAAAACTGAATGAATTAAACACTAAATCAAAAACACGGCCGGAGAGCGATATGAAATATATCGCCCGGCACACAATAGTTGATTTATCGGTTACAATTAGGATTTTATTCAATTTCACATTATTCGCTAATAAGTTATGCCGCTGAAATAAAGTCCTATTGCGGCTGGCATACGAATGTTATTTGCACAATGCCAGGGTAATGACACAATTTAGTCGACAAAATATTAGTTTGGTTTATAATTTCTGACGGTCACGCAGTGCATGACAATCGCGCTTTATTCAACGCGGGCGTGTGTCCCTGGCTTTGTCTCTTGCTCACTGCTTTCATCCCCCCCCCCTTCCCAACTCCTCTGATCTGATTCATTTAGGCGCAGTTTATCCGAACGCATTTACCTTTTATACTGTTGTATATTAAATGTGTCACAGCCAGTAGTAGAGTATCCCCGATTCGATGAATACACTACAGGATACAAGATGAATGATAACTCTTGCACGTGATCAAAATGATCACATCACAATTCATGTTAAACTGAAAAGGTCAAACGCCGTGACGAAAAACGTGCTGAAAAGGTGGCGAAACATGTCCGACGTTATTTGCAGGAACGAAATAATTCAATTTGAAGCGAAATAACGGATGGGGCTTCTTCGCATCTTGAATGGTGCGAAAACAAAAAGTTGGCTCAACTACTTAAAATATTGTTAAGAGTTATGTAGATTCCAGTGAGACCGGGAGCAATTTGCTTTGCGACTAATTTCGTTTGTTTCGGTCAAAATTGTCTCCTGGAAGCTGCGAGGATAAGGGAGTTGTAAAGTTAGGTGGTTCACTAAGACGGACCAAGTTAGATTAGCCGGTCGAGAATCTGAAAACATGAAAAAAGTATAACAGACGAAAGAAGTACCGTAAAAACGATACAATTATAGGAGATCAGAAAAGTTGTACAATTTTATAATGTTGTTTACATCCGTAGGGTAGGGTTTACATTGCAAAATGTGAAGTTTAATTTTATCTTTTTTTTATTTTTTATGTAACTATGCCATGTTTATCATATCCGTTATACTTTGAATGTAGAGTGTATCTAGTAAAATTTTCTAATAAAAGTGTGAAATTGATCATTTAGATTCTAAAAGGAAAGTTTTACCAATTTTAAAACGGGACTAAAAGGGAATGAAACAATTGATTAATTTGACACATTCAAGTTGCGACACACAACTCACCAAAATAGTCGGAACTTTTCGCAATTTTTAATTATAAATCTACTAATACGAACGTATCTATACATTTTGTAAGCTCTGATATTTAATTTAGAAAATTTCATACTTTGCTAAATTGCTTATGGTGATCAAAAATATACATGGTTAGATTTTAAACAAATTTTGACTTTCCAGAAAAAAGGCACTTTTTAACTTGCAAATTTGTAAACAGACATTAACAATATATTACAGAATCAGTAATAAAAAGTTACAATTATCATAACTATAATTATCATTTGAAATATGTAATTTTGTTAAGTTGCAAATAACTTTTGCTATGAGCTTTTGTTATAACTTTTTGAACAAAAATTTTGAATCATTTTGAATAAAAGCTTTGCCGTAAGTTCAATTGCAATATCATATACATATATACATATGTATTAATGTTCAAGTATAATGTACAAATAATGTTATTTGTAAAAAGACATGTCAAAACATAGTGTTTCTCCCCTATTCTATATTCGATATATGTATCACTACAAATATAATCTTTTTCAGTAGCAGTATAATTATGACGAATTGTTTCTGATTTATGGCGAGTCGGGCAATCGAGATTGAACAATTTGCCTGATCCACGAGGTCATACGTACACCGCGGAGCAAAATCGATTAGGTCGCAATGTGGACAGATAAACACAATGGTGGCGAAAACACACCGGCGAAGGGAATTCTCATTTTGCAAAACAATATGGGCGAGATTAATGTCCCCGAAAGCTCCATGCAGAATTCGCATAATCCATCTTACGTGTGTACATAAGTACATATATATCCAGGTGTGAGTTGTTCGAACTGGCTGCATGTTTTACCGTGGGAGTGAAGACTAATCGGCTCATCCCGATGACACCGTCGCGCTTTTATACCAAGAATATTATAACGAGATCGGAGTCTTTCTTTTCGTTCCTCTTTTTTTTCTGTATTTTCGTCACGCTAGCTTTATTCGCGGCACTGTAAAATGCGTGATTCTCTTACCTCGCGCGAACACCTTCAGATTTCTTTCTCTCTCCCACCCTCTCTCTTTCTCTCTCTCTCTGAAAGCATCTCTTCAATAATGGATGCTGCTGTATCAGTAAAAGACTTTTCGTTATACATACGTATTTTTCTCTTATTAAAATGGATCTGCGAGAAAGTACCTGTTTTTAAACCAGTTTCCAAAACTTTAACCATTTTATGCACATGAAAATTGTATTATCTCTGCTAATGATTGTTTTCATTTTTGAAACTATTATGTTATGATCTCTGCGAGTCTATTTGTTTTTGGTTTTTTTGGACCGAGTTTATTTTTACAACCAACTTTTTTTTTCCAAGATTTTTTAGACTATTTTTTGTCATCTTTGCTAATGATTTTTTCATGTTTTTAATTTTCAAAGGTTTTCTTTTTTACATTGTTTGACGTGGTGTGGTGGCATTTTATAAAAGTTGGTGCAGAAAAGTTCGTACGAGAAAAGCCGCACACTTTTCGCAAACATTGTTCACAAGCGGGTTATTATCTCGAGTAAACCGAGTGTCGTTGGTTGAAGACGCGTGCCCTTGCAACTTGCGCTTACGCTTGATGCGAGAGGAGAGAATGGGATATTGAAAAAGATCCCGGGCTTTCATTCAGATAGTGTCCCCTTGCTAAAGTTAGGGTGGCAGGTGCGCGTAAGACTAAATTTATTACTAGCCCGGCACTTTACTATCTCGACTCAGGTGATCGTGATAGAGCGCCTGTTAGCATTCCAAATCAATCCTGATTAAAATTCGAACCGTCGAGTATAATTTGAGAAAAGAAGCAAATTTTGTCTCGTTTGGATGGATTTCTTTTTTTGTAATGCCGGTTTCAGACCGAGGTCCTTCATTGTGATCTCTCGGCTATGAATATTTACGAGCTCTAATTACCACCAACCAGCGAAAGATTAAAAGTCTGGCGATGTTTCGTAATAAACGTTTCAGCGCCTGGGTCGTGCAATTGTGATAAATGAAATATTTTCAATCTTGCGATTTGCCAGAGACCCTCTCTGTCGATAATCCGGATTTGCATTCGGCAAAGTTTTCGATATCACTCCACGCTGACGTTTGTACGACGCAAAACTGTAAAAAATAAAAAGAAAAATCAACTTGTAAGACAAAAGACGCAGGAGCGACATCGAAAAAAATGGAAATAGTGTTTTCAAATAACAGTGAAAAAAAAGTCGTTAATTGGAACTCGGCGTTTGAAAACGTCGATTTCTCATGTTCGCACTCCACTCTTGGTGTAGACTAACTTTGTTATTATATTGATTAATTCTATTGGGACTTTTTTGTGAATAAAAAAAAAATATCTTGAACACTGCGACACACTAAAAGGGGCGATCAAATTATTAAGGGCTTAAAATGAATTAACGTTGAGAGTGCAGACTGATGAAAAATTTAATTTTTCGAATAATTGTTAATTTGTGTTTTTTGCCACTGAGTCGCGTTTTTTTTTCATCGGAACAGTTTTCAGATTGAACGAAATTTGTATTAATTACAAGCGGGCAATATAAAAGGCGCTTGAAATTCCATCCGTGCACATTTCTTTAATTTCAAATATATGGTTGATTTGTTCGAATTCGGCGATAACGTTCCGGTAAGGATCGATCATTGCTGCAATCAGAAACCATTCCTGATGATTGATTGTTCGTTTCATGCAATCAATCTGATTCTTCCTTTTGTTGTGACTCGTGGGGCAAAAGATTATCGGAAAATACACTTAGATTGTTAGGGTGTGCGGTACTTTTAGGGTAATCATCTAAACCAGATGCTTTTTTCTTACACCTATAAAAAATTGTCACGATCCCTTGAACTTTATAGTTCCTTCATTTATGATCCTTCATTTATTTATTATTTATTGAACAATAAATTTTTTTATAGCAAATTTTTGTTTCATGCAAAATATAATGGAAACTTTTAAGTCAATAATCTATTTTCTGATACGTTTTTATTTATTCCTTCAAAATTAAAATTTTTCCAATAATTTGTTTCCAATCTTTTCTTTTTGTTCTTTTGTTTGAAAATGTACACGGAGAACAAAGTTGTAATTATTTTTATCCCAATTTCTATAATTTTCACCAAACAGTTTCATAATTTGAAGACAAAATTCATTTTTGATCAAAATTATCAATCTGTTGAGTTAACCCTCACGGAAAAATGACATATATTTAAAATATCTAACTTTTTGCCGCTGAAAATATATTTTATGTATTTTGACATATATTCAACCGTATATTTTCAGTTAAATAACAAAAAATATTTGCGTTCAGCGGGCGCGAATGCCTCTCGAGCGCTTCACAAAACGCTCTTCACGCTCACATGGTACGAAAATGTTAATCAGAGGTGGTACTAAGATGAATTGTCGCCTGGCTTCGCCTCGCGACAATTCGCTCTTGACGTAATTCTCGCCCTTTCCCTAGGTAACAAATACTATCACTATATTCTCGAATATAAAATAAATATAGCGTTCCACAAATTTTCGTTATCAATTTTTTAAAATATATATTATATTAACTTTTGCCGAAAATATATTTACTATATTTCGACATATATATTTTCGTGTATATGATGATGTATATTATTTTCAATGAGGGAAAAATAACACAAAATTGAATAATTCAAGTTGAATGAATGTTATGTCATTATTCTGAGATAGTTTTTTAATTTGTACCAAAAAGTTTTGAAAATGTCTGTTAAAAAGTTGGTTGGTGATGTGGTCGAAGATTGGAAAGTGCAAAAAAGTTGATATAATTTTGAGTTTGAATTAACGTTTCGTCCCTTGGCAGAAGTTGTCCCAGTTTGGACGTAGAATGGACAAAGAAACGAAGAGCGATGGATGAGGGATGAAGAAAAAAGAGAAAAAGTTGAAGATATCACGGCGTTATGAGGAAGTGTGGTGTGTGAGAGTGTGCCTGGAGAGATAGAAGGATACGGAGTAACCGGCGGTGACATTGACCGCTATAGCCGGCTCCAGGGGGTGCGTTCACTCCGCTAGCTGTGTTGATGTTGGCGCGTGCAAAACGCGCTTGCGCCCAAGCTGCGGATTGCGCGCCACCCTCGACGGGGCGAGGGTCCAAACAGTTCAAACAGTACACCCCCGGACGAGCACGGGGTGCTTCCCATAACCCACGGTGGCTCCATACATTTTGCGCTCCGAAATTGTTTGCAACATTTGACATATCCTTGACATATCGTTAGGTGCAATTTTTTTTTCACCAATTCAAATCGTTAAATCGCTGTTGACAAGTGCTGTGAAACAACGGGGTTCGTTATACGAATATCATGTTTGCTGTGAATAGTGTAGTGTACTTCTGCCGGCTCTGATATGCGCGCCTTTGCCAAGTTATGATACAAGCTTTGTAAGTACCAAACCGTCGGCTTCCTTTGTTTTCGTTGTCTCAAAGAGTGACATCAACAGTTGGGTTTCGTGGCTCTCTGCTGATCCGGCAATTACTTTCCGACAACAAATCCCTGCTTTCTAAATACCTCAGATTGCACGATCGGATGTATGCCAAACTGTTCAGGATCAAAGGTCGAGACTAGATCAAATTTTGAAAACTCTTCAGTTGCTATTGCGAATGAAAATTTAATTCATTTTGAATTGAGTTTTGGCATTTGATGATGTTTCGTGGAGGAGTTTCGTTGGCTAATTCCTGCGGTGAGAAAAGGTTTCTTGACGAGCTATAAATATTCCGTCGTGATATCCGTTCAAAATTCAATTTTGGCTGGGGAATATATCGATGGCTGTACGATTCCAAGTAAGAGAAATTTATGACTCGAACATGTGACGGTTCGAACGAATTCCGTCTCGCGAGTTGAAAGTATCGAGAAATAAAATGTTGCGCTACTTTAATGAAAGGGCTTTCTCATGACTTTTGTACTGGCATTGCAGAATCGTAAATGTGCTGTTTGTCGCGCAAAAATGGGATTCAATTTCGTTTTAATATTTGATCTAAAAATTAACTTATTCATCTGAGTACCTACAAGTTTATTTTAGATGAAAGTACATTTGAATGAAATGAATTTTTGAGTTTTCCATCAGTCATTCATTTTCAAATCGTAAGATATCAAATGTACAATATTTTTTTTTCATAAATAAAAAAGCAACAGTTGTCTTTGAAATCATGAGAACAACTCTTTTTCATTTGTTGAACATATGAAAAAAAATTGAAAAAAAATGAAAAAAACAGGGAATCCTCATTACTATGATGAAATATCGAAATTCTTTCGTAATTCATCGAACTGTTATACTGATAATGATCGGACATCGATTAGCATTATTTATTAACGACTGATGAAATTTCACAGACTGCGTCTGTTATGTATTTTATTCGATAATTAATTTGATTTCATAAATGAGATTTCGTCGGGACGCACAAGTTATGCCAGATTAAATTTTACGACTGCAGTTCTGCAAAATTCAAATGTTCGAATCGCTAACGTTATATCTCTTAAATGCCATGGCGCACAGAACTTAAATGCCAGTTTCACGTATTCATTTAATGTACGAACGACTGCTGTGCAGAAATACCGCAACGTGATACTTGTCGGCTTTCATTGTTCGGTTAAAGATTATTTATTAATCTCAATCGAACTGCTTATTATTTAAATGCTTACTTTGTTCAAACATTATAGGCATCAAAAAACCATACACTGTACACGTAAATATGCCAGCATGAATGCATTATATATTTCACCATGCATGCAAGAATATGAATTTTCATCTGACCATTTATATGCGGAATACAGCTTGTTATTTTTGTTTGGCCAATTTGATTGCTTTTCATAAAATTTTGTTTTAAAGTTTTTGAAAGAATGAGAAGAAGAACTATTTGTCGTTTAAAATTAGAATTTCAAATGATAAGATTAGACTTTTAAAACGCCGCTTCGATTTTCGACGAGCCAAACGTGTTTAATCGAATTAGTCCTGGATACGTTTGTTTTCCTCCTGCTGTCGTTTTCCCGCGAGCGTTTTTTTTTTATCGGACCTCAAATGTTCTACATACTGAAGTTTGCTTATCGCGCAGCTCACCCCTCGTTGTCGTGTTAATCAAATGCTCGTCACGCCGAAATCGCGTTAGAGATTGGTTAACTTTTTAGCCCCGAAATGTTCAATTTCGAGTTCAATTTTAACCTGTGTGGACGAATCACTATGCGATTAATGCAAAAAATGCTTTTGTCTACTAACATCGGTTATTCATATTATTTTCGCGAGCTTTTGTCTTCGAAAGTTGTAATTCAACATTTTGTCTTTTTTTAATATGCGCCATTTTTTACTGATTTAAAATTAGAGTTATGCTGACGATTTTTCGTAAATTGGTGGTAAATTTTTGATGCTTTATTTCCATTATGGAGTTTTTGTGGTTTTCTTTAAATTCTTGATACATTTTTTTTTATCAATTCCTAAACGTGTTAAATACTGAATGTGCCAAAAGCAGTATCAGACGTTTAAAGTGTAACCATATTGCAAAATTATGTCTACCATAAATCGAGCTTGTGAGTTCACTTTGTAAGACTGAGAAAAAGTTTTGGACCAGCATAAACTCATTTTGTTTAAAGTTTTTGTTGAACATTATAGAGTTAGATGCAAATGGAATATCTTTCGACGGAAAGTCCGGATATGAATGGTGTTTTGAATAGGACCATTTTGTCGGTTGTAAAACTGCTTAAAGTCAAATTTGTTTTCATCCAGCGGGACCGTTTTAAACGTCCCATATTGTCACATATTCATTCTACTAAGTTTCTCTATCTCTGCAGATACAATTTCTTTTACAGCGGCGTACAAAAATATATATGCCTTTTCTCGCGTTTTCCTTGCGTTTCAATATTACTGAATTGACAAAACGTATAAAAGTAGACTTGCGGTATACCTATATATATAATACGCTGTAATTCATCCGAGATTCTCAGGGCGCGAGCCTATTTGCGGTTTTTGTATAGCAAGCACTCTTCCAAATTGCGGGTATTTGTAAAAAGAAAAAAAAAAAAAAAAAAAAAAAATGGTGCACAGCGTGTGCCATTTCATTCAATTTTCCTATCGCTACTATGGATTTTTGATTTCTAATACTCGTCGAATATTTCAATGCGCATGAATCACCAGTTCACAATGTAACTGTTTGAAATACCAATTATAAATTATTTAACATAATCTCTTCCCCCGAAAAGTTTACCTGGTAATTTTTTTTAATGATGGCTTATTATAAGTTTATAATAATTAAAAATTAAATAATTATTTTAGTTTATACTGAAAAATACATTTTGAAAATAAGACCATGTCATATATTTGATGAAAATAAGATGATGAACCATTTTGACGTCTATTCAAAAGCAATAAACTTTTTTTTAAGAAAAATATTATATGACAAACCTTCCCTCTGGAGGTTTGTCATATGTCATATGTAATTTTCAACTGGACCCCCAAAAAAAATTACACAAACAAAACTTTTAAATCTCAAGCGATCCTGAAAATTAATTAATTTTAATTATTGTCGAGTTTTTGCTCATCAACAAGGGAATCTAAGGTACAAAATAAAAGTATTTTTAATTTGGAATATTTTGATATTTTCATTTTTTCATATTTGCATATATAGAGCAAATGTGATTTTAAAATGGTGTAATAATTAACTATAGCTTGATCACATAAACAAGAGCAGTAGAAACCTAAACCTCATATCAAATTGAACGAAGTCGATTTAGTTTTAGCTAAGTTTATTCGACGCTTTTAAAAACTTGATAGTCACACTCCACTCCTGCGATTTTATTGGCTGACTTATTATAACACGCTCGAACCCTATTTATTGACTGATTAATGTGTTCACGTTTAAATTATAAACGTGTACGATTATTTTGAATCGATGCGATGAGCAATGTAGGCTGATTTTAATTTTAAAACCGAGGCCTGCATTAACAATGTAGAATACATCCTTGCCTGTCAAGTGAAAAGCTTTGTCGCACGATTGAGATAGACTTTATTTATAAAATCGAAACAAATTTTTTTGTCGTTGTCGTTATATGCTGTAGTTAACGATTTATTGAACATCAGATAAAAATGATTGTAATTTGAAAAAAGGTATCTAGATTCAATTACTACTCCTATCAATTTGAATCTGGGATTTAATGCTCAGTCTAGTTCGTTAATTGATGATGTTCCCAAATGTTTCCGTGCATTCTAGAATCGTGTGCATTAAATATCCGTTGGCTGAACACTTTGAATGCTGTTCGATGCATTCTAGACCTTGTATCAGATTTGTATTTTATGCACACTTTGTACTTCCAATAAATGTAAGAAAATGTCAAATCGATTATTTTTTTATTTTATAACTTAATTAACCGGAACAGATGTCAGAAAGAAAACATTTTTGATATACTTAAAAACGATTTTATATTAGTTTTGATTTTTTGACAATGTATAAAAATTACGATTGATATGGTTTTAATTAAAACGAAACTTGATTAAAAATGGTAAATCATAAACGGCATGTGAAAATTGCTCTAAAACATATAATTAATTAGTTCAAAAATTCATAAAGCGTGATTTGACTTTTGTTGCTTGCTTCAATTTCAATTGAGAAAGTGTATGTTTGGGGCTGGTAATTTGTGCTCATTACAGATTGCACAATTATTGCACATGATAATCTCGACGCATATTTTATAAATTGTTTGAACTAGCTTAGTGTACATTTTACGCCTGCCTTTGTAATAATCCTTTTCACGCTCCCGTGAGCCTTCCACTTTATTCTCGCTCGGTTTCAAATTTTCCAACGTGAAGCGTCCGAACGAACAAAATCTCACGTTGCGTCAAAATCACAAATTTATGGGGCTTTTTGTATAAAGCGAGCTTACAGTTGTCTCCGGCTTCGAAAATTACGAAATTCCAGTCTATCGCGCGTAGTCACATATACACATTTTCATCCTTCGTTAAATTACTTGTAGGATAAATAGATGCTCCCGATAAGGCATAGTGCGCGCTGAATTCTTGGCCAAGTCATTGGAACGCAGACCTTTGTTTTCGTCAATTTCCAAATTCTGTACGCTGAGTTGCAAACTTTTACAACGTTCCGAATTAATTTCGTTTTAAATATGACTCTCAGGACTGTACCGCTAACAAATTGTAAATAACGATTAAACAAAATTGAAATGGGTTGAAAAATTAAAATGCCACATTGAAACGACTCTTTGAGAATATCATATCGATATTTTGCTTTGTCAGTTTGTAGAAACGTTTTGTAGTTGAGAGTTTTTT
Source organism: Trissolcus basalis (assembly GCA_025266255.1). Classification (NCBI taxonomy): domain Eukaryota; kingdom Metazoa; phylum Arthropoda; class Insecta; order Hymenoptera; family Scelionidae; genus Trissolcus; species Trissolcus basalis. The sequence goes on along the minus strand of JAAMPD010000538.1, from coordinate 73,898 downwards.
GAATCGTATATTTTTCATATGAAATTGCAATGACAAAATAATGCACTGTTCTGTGTTGTTCAATGCTTTTGGTCTGTATTCGCAACCAAATTTCAAGCTTTTTATAAAAAAATACTTGTCGCTCAAATGCACTTTTTCTATTGTTCGGAAAAACCAGAGTTGGACTTTAAAAATGTATATCAACTAATGTCCAAGGCAAATCTCCCGTAACAAAAACTGCAAAAATGTGGAAACTAAAATGAATGATGAAAAAGGATTTAAAAAATATTTCAATTTGAAAACTGAAGGTGCAATGCAAAGTGTTTGGATACAAACAAAAATTAAGTTGAGATCGTGAGAATAGGCCAGTGCATGTCTGTGCATAATCAGGTTGGGATTAATTTTGTTCTTATTCAAGCATGTGCTTGTCTGATGCGCATAGTTATAAATGCACCTTGGTAGCAAACAAATTAGTCTAAGAAAGGGCTTTAATCAGAAAACCTGATCCATAGTCATGCCATTTTATGATCATATATTATATCAATTTAGAGTGGGATATACAGTAAAAATTAAAATAATAATTATTTATCATAATTATAACATTTTATGACTAATTTTGTATTATACTGTTAATGTCTGTCTAAGAAATTACTCCATACTCCTTTCAAGAATATTTCATGCAAATTTGCAAGTTAATTTTTTTTTCTGGACAATTAAAATTTGTTTAATATATAACGATGTGTATATTTGATTGCCATAAACAACTTGAAAATGTTTGACAAAAAATTGTGTGTGTGAAAATGTTTTTTAATTAAATATCTCAGTTTAGAAATAGTTAAATTTTATTCAAGTTAAATTAACACGTTAAAAATTTCTTATCGTTCATAGCTAAATTGTAATAAGTCGTTTGAAATTTATTCAAAAATTTGGCCCTTCGTGTGACGATATAAAGTGACTGTGGCAGTATAACTTAACGTGTATGTTCGTCACGAGATAAAGCAATCAATTTTTGCTTTTTTTCACCTTTTTTTCTTCCTTGAGCATATTAAAGTCATGGATGTTGGTTGTTTTATAAGACTAATCAAACTGGTTTTGAGCAAACGTAGCTTGCATTTTATGAAAAAAAGCTGGGCACCGGTTTTCGGTACCTGGAGTGTTCTATCGACACGATGATGATACCCTAGAAAGCCGCCGGTGGTTTCCCGTTGCGTGATTGGGCATGTATGGTTTCGCGTGCGCTCGATTACATCGTTGCATCGGTGTTGCGTTTCTCCGTTACACACCTCAGGTTCTGATACCTCCGCTCTCGTTCATCTCATTAGCGTGAAACATCAACAAACTTTATTCCCAACCACACATACAATTGTTAAACGTCTCATTAGCATTCTCTTCGCCACTTACCTACACCGGTGCATGAGCCGGATTTTGCAATAGTAATTACACTTGTCGTCACTTCCCTTCGGATATTCGAATAAGTGACGAAATTCCAATCAGCTTATAAAAACGAACATTACACGTTTTCCGTTCATGAACAGCAATTTGAGGAAATTGTGACAATTGCATACAATAAAACGAATATATTTCGTCATAAAAATATATGTAAAATTGTCATTTGATTCTATTTTCGAAAAGTCGTACTTTATTAAATTCTCATTTTTAAATCATCTCACATAGACAAAAATATACGTGTAAATGTATGTTAATTTTATATTTCATTTATATAATTTGTTGCCGCTTTATGAATAAATTTATAAATGACTTATGTGTCGAATATATAGGGATATATTTGAAATATAGAAAATATATGCAACATATATTTTTGGCCTCGTGGGATTGAATTTTTAAACTCAAAATATATTATATACCTGCACATTTGAACAAATTGTTCGACCGTTTAATTGTATAACTGAAAGTTCATTTCATTCTGCTTTTAAAATGTTGATATAATATCTAAGATACTTAAAACTGTATGAAAAAGTGACATTAACTGAAAAGGTTTATGGTTTTAAAAGGTTGTTAAGGGGAGGGGGCGGGTTGTTGTACACAATTATGGGAATATGTGTTAAAATGTGGAGCACGCGCCAGTGTGTGGAAATGCTTCTTGTTGCTTTTAGTTGATGAACCATTTTCATTCGCAACGATAGCTTTTGTACAGTTATGCACGTAGAAGGTGTACACTTTGGATCTCCCGGGAAGTCGGGCAAGTGGGTTTTACGAATTCAGCGCGTTCTACAACAATGAATTGCTCATTATCAACGTTCAACGTTTAGCACTTTTGCAACTTTCATGGCTCTTGATCTGCTGATGATTATTAACATGTTATCAACGAACAAACTCTGAAAACTTTGTTTTATTCTAGTTTTTACCTTTTCTTTACTTCCTCTAATAACCCCGTCGGCGGATAATTTGTGTGAATTCTTGCAGATGATTTTGGGGGCTGGGCTCTAGTTGTGTGCATATGTAAACCATCCCGACGCTACATTTTATTCAGCAGAATTCATTTGAGATTTCTTTTCACTTTGCGGTGCAGCCCCAGCAATTTAACTGCACGACGATTTAAATTTGTTCGTACAATGCTCTTTCTCATTTCACCTCTCGTGACTGAATTCCATTTTATGCCGTGCAAGTTACATTTAACTCGCGATCTCTGCTACATATCAATTTGACGCACCGTGTTGAATCATATTCCAATATCTCTGCTCCTCGTTGGATCAAATAACGCCTAGACCCCGGTCAGATACGTCCGAAACACGCATTATTATTAATTCCCCGCTTTTATTGCTATCACATTATTTTTTACCTTTTTTCTTCGCTTAACTTTTTCTTCCTACAATCATAGCCTTAAATATTACTTTGCACAGTAAGTTCAATATACGGCTGCTTTATTTCCACATCTTGGGGGGGCTCGTATTTAGTTGTATCTCAAAATTTATTTGTCATTTTCACCTTAATCAAGCCACCATACATTTTTCCTCTCGTTTTTTTCTTTAGAATAATACAAAGTTATTGGCACAGAACTTATTACGGATCTTTACAACTTGGGTCTGCGAGAGTGAAAAACTCGTTGAATGATGTGGCAGAGAAAATTAACAATTTATATTTATAGTTATACATGTTTGTTCACCAGCGAGGTGAAATTTTATGTGCAAATGAAAAACTTAGCTCGTCAGCTCGTTTAAATATTAGCTGATGTACCATCAAGTCTGAGCTTGTGGAAACTTTCTCTTGTTATAAATTATTTGCTTTTTTTCCTCTATGTAGAGAAATTCAGTATGGTTTCTGAATTTTTCTTAGAATTGTTGTAAAATCTTGGGACGTGGTGAAATGTATAAAAGTTGAATTGAAATATATATAAATTACGACTTACCAAATTTATTTGTGCATTAATTTCTCGATAAATAGTGTTAATATTGTTGAGTGAGTGCAGGTTTCTCGCTGATTTGTGCGATAAATCCATTTAGAGCTTGTGCTATTTACGCGAGAATGCTATTACTAAGATGTATTGGCAACTCGTTAGTGCTTTCGAAGTGTAGAGCAGCTTTGATGCTCTTTCGGATAGCATCAAGTTAAAGGCGCTGGATTTTGGTGGTTTATTTTATACTCGACTTGAATTACTCATTTTAGCCAACAACCAGTTGGTCGTTTAATCGTTCAATTTATAAATAATACAAAATACAAAAAATACATTACTGTGAAAGAAAATGTTTTGTAACGAATATCATGAGGTGAAAATAATACACAAGTGAATTCATATTTTGTTTATAAATTTTTACAACTCTCTTGTTATTGTAATAACATATTTTTCTTTTCAATTTTGTTATATTTGTTGTAATTTGTATAGATAATTTTGTAATTAGAACGTGATCCAAGACTAATGATCCAGATATCAAAGCTGAAAATAAGTGGTTCATTGAAAATGAACTGAAGATTAAAGGGAAGCATGGAAATTAAGAAGTAGTGTGTCGAACGTGCGGGAGTTGACTGGCTTGTCAGAGTCGACTAGTGGGTTCGATATATAAAGAATCATAAGACATACTTGAAAGTGCGTCACCCTTGCCTGTGTTGCGAGGTCTAGAGCACTTAACTCGTGTTTTTTTCTCTTCTCGGCCTGTCTATCAGAAATTTCTCTTCGAAATTACTTTTTCGTTCATTCATATAATTATTTCAGCAATTCCTTACAATAAAATCTCTATTTTTAGTGATTCTATTTTCGATCCTGTTCTTGATTTTTTTTATAAACAATTTTATTCAAATTGAAAATACGCAGGGGGAATAATACCCCCTTCATTTTATACTAGAAGGACGTCCCAAAATAAAAAGTCAATCTTCCAGAAATAAAAATTTTTCATTTTGAAAGAATAGAACATTGTCATTTTTCATAAACTTTATTAATTATTTATAGCCTTCATAATTCTGTACATAATTTAAAAAAAAAATGTTTAGAATGAAACAAAGAATAGAACATTGTCATTTTTCATAAAATTTATTAATTATTTATAGCCTTCAAAATTGTGTACAGAATTTTTGAAAAATATGTTTAACAATGAACAAGTTCTAAAGAGAATCAATATTGTTTATCACATAAGCAATATTAATCTTACGGATTTTAAATTGTGTAAATAATGTGAAATACTTGAAAATATCAATACCGAAATATCAAATTGATTTGACGTTCGCTGATGTCGTTTGTCAAACATCGAAATCAGCAAATTTTATCATGTATTATACGAATTATTATGTTCCAGTCAAAATGATCTATTTGTCCTTTTCATTAGTACTGACTAGTATTTTCTCGTCCTTTTAGTTTTAATCCAGAAGTTGAAGCTTTTGCAAAACATTTGAATTGTCAATCAATGTGACAATGAGTGATGCTTCAAACAACTTTTTTAAAACTCACAATCCGTATTTTTAATCACTAGTGTAAACAATTATTCGTTAATAAAATTGTTTGTAAAAATATGATTAAAAAATGGAGGGTGTCTGAACAAAAAAAATTGAGATGTCATTTGATGCGATATGTCACTCTTAGCTCGGCTGACCCTGCCTAACCCGAAAAGTAGCCCCGAGGGTGTGCCTGGGCAAAACACATTTAGCAGAATATTGCGTGTGATTGGATTCCGTCGCAAATTAGTCGTTGGCGTTAGGTGGAATGAAGGCGACTCTGCAAAAGCGTCGCCGAAAAGTGTGCACATCATTTAAGCGAGTCTCGACGTATGATTTAAACTTCGCACGATTTAGTTCGGTATACACAGCCGTCAGCAGTCAGCAGTATATTGCACAAATATACACACTTGGAAACTCAGTTTCCTGAAATAAAAGAGCGCCAGAGTTTCCACGACTGAAAGCTAAAATAATGATGAAAACATATAATACCTGTGTGTTGCTCCCTGTGAGTACATTCATACTTATTTCGTGAACATTTTTTGTTCGTCTACAGACTAGCTGAAAAACAAACGCAACAACGATTTAGTGAAAAAAAAGAAGAAAAAAAAAGAAAACTAAAAATTGCTCACAAATATTTCATATATAATTCTTTTAATTTTATTCATTTTCAGCCGTTGAAAAAATGTTTGATTATTTTAAATAGAAAAACAAGTTTTTTATTCCCATGAACAATTTTGTGAATTTCGCATGAAAAAAAGTTGTGCATAAATTTCAGGTCCACGACATATTCGTATTTTATAACTTTGCGCTGCTGGTTACACATCGTACACTTTTTCCTCTTAGCTGTTAACTGTCCGTGCGGTGTTTTGTGTATTTGAAATGGGGAAAAAACTCGTGGACATGTCGCGCGCGATTCCTTGTCCCGGCGAAAACAAAAGTACAGGTTGGATTAAACCTGCTGATGTTTTTATTAGTCCGGGTGTTATTGAATTTTGTCGTCACAGTTGTTTACCGAATGCATATTTGCTGTATACACACCTGTTAGAGCGCGTTCAATGTTTAATATGTAAAAGTAGGTGCAGTTTTTTCCTCGGACGTTGATGGTAAAAAAAAAGAACAAACAAAAGAAAATTGGTATTTTTGTTTCTGCGATAGTCGAGTCAAATTAAATTCAGATGTTGTAATTCGGTGGGTAGATTTTGTAGAGAGCATGTTCTTCTGTTTGTTCGCGGTTATCGGATATGTGAAAGGAACGTTTGACATTTTACTTGTAGTTTTCGTCGCCCGCTCGATATTGCAAGAAAACAAGAAGAGGGAGTGTCGCAAAACAGGAGGGATGACGGCTCAAGTCTTCCGTTTACATTTCCAGATTTCCCTTATGGTTTCGCTCTAAAACGCACAGATGTGTCTGTTTTTATGATGAAAATCAAAACTCAAGCTTCTCCGTGAAACGAACTCGTTTGCAAGCATCGATGAATTCCTTCCAGTTTACCTCTTACAATCCTCATAGGTGAAAATATGAGGGCAAAACATAATTTGCGTCTGCCAATTATTTACATTCTAATTAATTTTAATTTAGATTAATAATACCTGTATTAAAAAGTTCAAGGCGGTTGTTCATTTGTATTACCTTTGTTCCGTGAAAATATGTTTAATGTATTCACATTCCAAAGTTTAATTTTGTTTCATCCTGCGGGATAAATTTTTTTCAGTGTGAGAAAAAAGCCAAATAAAAGGAGAAAGAGATAAAAATAATTATGCATCAGAAAATAGAGATGGTGTTTACTCTTGAACCGCGAGGAAAAGAAAAACAGTAGGTTGAATCCGAGCTGATTTATTTGCCGAACATTAATATTGTAATTAGTGTGTACAATTTAAAATTCGAAAATTAAAATACCACAGTGCTATATTTGTTGAGGAGTTCGGTCACGAGATTCGGAACAGTTACCATGGTGACATTTATGAAGTCTTCTTTCCTCGATTCATTTCATACTTGAACCTTTATTTTCACATCTACGTTTTGCTTTTTAAAACAGAGATCCAATTCTTTCACCTTGTTTTGTTTTGGGGACATTGCTCTTTACATTATACAACGTTTTGTGTCCTGTTCTCGCTAAAACTGGGTCAAACACTCCGAATGCAAAAATGCCAAAGAACGTTCAGAATAAAAGAATAGACAAATAGAAAGAGACAAAGGCTCGAGCATTTAAACTGAAAAACTGTGACGACAATTCTAAGTATTAGTGTCTCAAAAGACAGCGCTCTATTTTTTACCTAAAGTTTTTCAATCCGATCGAAACTTTTGATTAGAATCAGTTTGACATTTACTATCTCTAAACCAAATGATGTTCATCAGTTGACAAAAAAAAATTTCAACTGATAGAGTTCAGTTTTAATTTCTTTTTTCGGGTTAGTATTCACATTTTTATTTTTGTAGCTCAGCACATTTTTCAAAGTTAAAATTTACAAAGAGTTTCTCTTTTTGTATCTTTTCGAAATGAGGAAAATTTAAATTGTTTGCTTCAACGAATTAGTTTCAGTGCAAATAATAGATAAAACAACTGGGGGAGGTATTAGCGATAAAATAGGTGGGCATTTGGAATCAATATTTACTTGTTACACGCTGGTTCTCTGCTTTAAATGCATGTCCTATCTACGTTTCCGTATAAAGCTGCACGCTGGTCATAGTGCTCCTCTGTACGTGAGACGCCGCATACTATTTTACGAATCCAACGGAACATTGGGACAGACTTAAACTGAAACACGGAAGCTCGGGATCGTCCTTTCAATTAGTATGTTTCAAAAACCTGAAAAAAAACAAATTTCTGCATCTCGAATTACTTTGTTAATATATCATTTTTCTTTTATTGTTTGTTTTTGTTTGTTTTCTTTTTGCGAACTGAAACCATTTGGAGTTTCGAAAAAACTTGTATTATTTTATTTATCGAGAACCAGTTACCTCTGTTGGGCTTCGTTTTTTATTAAATCTCAAGATTGAATTTTTCTTCTGGCTCTGGGTATTAGATTCAATGTTAAAATATATTTCGATACGAGAAAAGGGAAGCTCGTTTGAGAGAGGGAGAGAGAGAGACAGATAACTTATAGTGATACCGCATATCTAGGCGTGATAAATAAATTATGAAGGAGCAATCGAGGTCACGATGGTTTGTAAATAAATTTCTGATCGAGGGCACGATCGTTATAATGTAACCCTATCAGGATCCTATTTGGGAGCTTAAATAAGATACAACCGAGAGAATCTCCCAAGGCGAGCTCGGTAATGCACGACCTTCATCGTTCATACAGAATTTGCTATTAATTTTTAACGACCATCACGTTTCATCTTACAAGCGATAAATTTCATTAAATAATTTAAAACGATAAAAGTTGAATTTGTGTTCGTTCGATTAACGGCTGATATATATTTTGGTGAAATCAGTAAATGTCACTGAAAATTGAATTAGTGCAATATTTGATAAAGTGAACATGTTTTATCTCGGTTCAAGCAATGTATTAATTTCAAAGAGACCGACCACCTTCGAGTAATTTTTCCGCAGTTCTCTCAAGCCGCGGTTGCTTTTATCTCCAGAAACTTGGCACATCCTTTCTCACGCGCTGGAATTTAGATGCAATAAATGGCATGAAATCGCGCGGCCCAGCTAGCCGGCTTTCTTTTACTGCTTCCGACAGAGTCGAGCTTTTTTACGTTCCACGATTCGAGCTTTTTTGCAACCTTCAAGCTCGCTTATTACAGGCCCTTTTTTGACGAATTGTTTCAACTTTCTTCCATTGTTACTTTTTACGACCTTAAAAATTTTCTCAGCTTCAAATTCCAATCGATTAGTCTGCTATCTGCAAATTCACCCTTCGAAAAGTCTGTAATATATGCAATTCACCCTTTTTTATTTAATAGTCGAAAAGATTATTCAGGTCAAACTTAATCATATCCAATGAAATTAATTTTATATTGACCGATTTAAATCTGTTTCAAAAAACATTATATTTATTTTTATCAGTGAGTAATTTTAGTAGTATTCCATTTATTATAGTATTCCAATCTGGTACATTTAAATATTAATTGTTTTCGTTGATCATGAAGACGAAAAAGCTACATTTAAATCAGTTGATAAATAATTTAAACATAGTAAAAATAAAAAAAAATCTTGATCTCATTCCTTTTTCTATTGAAAGCTCTATTTAAAAATCAAATATTTAATTTGAAATCGGTAGTTTATATCTTTATAAAATCGTGCTGATTCAAAAGTAATGAATGAGTTTGTGTTAAAATATTGTTAAATGTCGATCATTTTATAATGTTCACTGGAATTTCAGTAGAAAATTTTTTTCAAAGTGTTTTACTTAATTTTTTTTCACAATATTTTTTACAATGTGATTTATCGTGGAATTTTCATGAAAATTACAACTTTTTCAATTCAGTCGCGCTGGTTAGAATAGCACCAACAACGTAAACATACACTGATTTTTGTTTAAAAAAAAAGGTGCATGTTTATATTGACGGCGTTACTATAACCATCGCGTTCAATTAGAAAAAATGAAAAATGTGAATGAAATCACGCTGTAAAATCATTTTTGAAAATGAAATAAAAATATAAAAAAATGTTGAAACAATTTTTATAGATACTGGTGAAATGGTGAAATAACTGAATCATTTACACTCAACCAATCTATGAAAATATAAATGTGAAATAAAAACAAATTCCAAAAACAAATTTATCTTCCAATTAATTTTTGATGTCTGGAAAACATAAAAAAACTTATAACATTAAATTATAACTTAAACCCAAAAGACAATGAATAAATTTTGGAAACTTTAAAACCTACTTATGTTACCATTAAAATCCTATTAAAATAAAATCTTCTAGTTCTCAAATTGTTTTTTCAACCGGATTAAATTTGAATGGAAGGAAATGTAGGAAATAGCTTAGTCAATTTTGCATCAATTTACTTTTTCTCATCTCAATGAGTTATCAGTTCTTATAAAACTTGAAGAAAATCTGCTAACTTGGTTTATTCGTAACAGCCGGAAACGTTCTAATCATTTATACGTAAATATTCACGACTTGACCCTGACGGAGGGGCTTATTCAACCCTCGTTTCTCCCAAAGCTTATTTGCACAAGACAGAATGCGACACTGATCGATCGATCAACTCAATCTTGGCCTTGAAAAACTTTAAGAAACAGAAAGAACGTTTAGTAAAACTAATGACCTGCGAATTAACAATGCAACATTTTTTCTAAACGTGGTGTCGAACGGATCATTAAAAAAATCACTAACGCATTTCGTGGGCGCCATTAAGGGAATATGCTAATGAGAATCTGATTGTCTTAGCTGAATCAAGTTTATGGTACATCAAATATTTTACTGTTCTTTCATGTTTTACGATCAATTTTGTGGACATTAATTTCCATAACAATTTGGAACATCATGAGACGTAATAGAAAGTCAATTATACGAAAAATACGCGAAATTAAATTGTATGTTTATCTGAATTGAACGATTTAATTTGACATTAAAAATGTCAAATTACATTCTCCAATGTAACTCGGATTTACTTTTTCACAATATGGTAATAAGGGTGAACGTTTGACTGTTTTAGTATTTTAAGTTTGAACTCGAAAATAAATGTCAAGCTGAAAAGTTTAATTTTTGAAAATGAACTTCAATAAATAATGTAAAATTGGCGACACGTTTGGCCAGAGTAGGCAGTCTGTTTGGGCGTAAACGGAGGGTGAATAGCGATATACTCTGTCGTTGGGAATTTCAATCCGGTAAATATAGTCCTTCACGGTCGATCTTTCGCGGCAACCTAAGGAGAAAGGCGGCAAGATGAATTTCTTGAAAATTCACAGGGGGAGGATTTTGCAGGCTCAAACAATTGGCCTGTTCGCGCACAGTTGAGAGACTCAATTAACTCAGAAAAGCGCCATGAGAGATCTAAATTAATTTGCCCACAGCGGTCGTGATATATTGCTCAAAGGGAAGTAAATCTAACTTTTACGCAAATGCTTTAATTTTGCAAATTATCGTTTCGTTTGGCTATTTCTGTTGGCAATGACAAGTTTTTGCCAGGCTGATGAAAATCTCATTTCGATTCGTACAAAAAAAAATATTCGAGAATCGCAGATACATTGCTCGACAATTTGTTCAATTTTATAATTAAATAACAATTTTAATTTGTAACAATTGTTTGAATATGAAACTCTGTGCTTATACACTGAGAAAAAAAAATCTATCAAACATTATAATTCATAAATAAAAATTCACTCGACTTTACAGTATAATGGGGGATAAATTAAATATTCGTAAAAAATTATTAAAATTTAAAGCAAATTTTGATGAGTAAAAATATTACTGATAAAGATAAAAAATTACTAAACTGAAATTAATTTTTCATGCTTATTCATAAAAATTTACTGTGAATTTTAATATTTATTTCGAATTTTAGATTTGTCCTTCATATAGGGTCAATCGGGGTGAGATTGGCATTCGGAGTAAAAATGTGATACCTCATATTTTATGCAAATGAATAAATTTTTTTCGATTCCCATTGTATACGTTAATAAGTTATTTAATATAATATAAGATATATTGTATTCTAAATAATTAATTAATTAAATAATCAAAAAGAATTTTATAAATAATATAATATAAAATAATTTGATTAATAATGATTCTTCTGAATGATTTGAATTATAAATTTTTTTTAAATCATAAAAGGTTCAATTCTTTATTTTGAATGAATCAGGATTCAAAATATTTTTGGATCATAATATTGTATGGAAAAAAAGTAAAACAGTTTAAATGAAACTGAATAGTCAATACAAGTGAATGATAAAAAATTGATAATGATAAATAAAAACAATATTAATAATTTAAAAATTCAATATTTGCATTTTTAATGTCAATGATTTTATTCTATACTAGAAGGCTACCGCGCGCTTCGCGCGCGGCTTCCGACGATTGGTTAAGGAATATATCTCAAGTTAGATTAGTTTTGTTTTCATACTTTATTATTTTTTTGGTAGTATAAAATTAATTATCGATTTTACGTTTAATGATTTCAGAAATCATATCCCTTCTAAAAA
>JAAMPD010000538.1:46736-61910 GCA_025266255.1 Trissolcus basalis | reverse complement strand
TTGAAAAAGATTTGAATTTTCAAACCGAATCAAACTGAAAAAGCACAAACAACGATTTATCTATCACCCTTTTTTGACAGATATGAACTAACTTCAGTGTGTCACCAACTTTTTTAAAAGGGATTATCATTTCAGATTTGCTTCCGCTAAAGTTTTTTTGATTCACTCATATCTGTTCTTAGACCCATCTTTAACTTTTTGATGATCACCAACCATTCCTTCATTTTTTTCAATTCATTGCACATCAAGTTGTCAAGATTTTTTAGCAGAATATTTTGTAGTGCTTATTGACTCTGTACACATATAATTATTACATTTTTTTGTTTCATCATTTGACAGATAACTGTTTATGGTTAAAACAGTTTAATATGTCAAAATATTTTTTTCATCAATTCTAATTTTCGCATAGAAATAATATTGAATTTACTTTCAATGTAGTTATTTTAGAAATTGAAATTTAATCGAATAATTTTGAATCGTTTTTAATTTCACTGTATATTTTTCAATCGGTTTTCATTTACTGTGATGTCATGTGTAACGTTTACTCCGAATTGTCACTCTTACCCCGGTTAACCCTACTGTACAGTTCAGTAAATATTATTGATAGAATGTTGTTTCTCCATGTAGTTATTTTTAGTGTGTAAGCCTACTGGTGTTTGAATGAGCATGAGGATACTGAATCGCAGGTGCTGAGTTTACCACACTGATTCTTTATTAACATTAATTATGTTGCTTATTTTTCGCTATCGTTATCTGCAGGTTCGACTTAGCAGTCATCGATCAAACGTACGAAACATGCGGTTAGAAGAAAAAGAGCGAGAGCGTTATTTAGATCGGTTTTTATCATGTCGGATTGATCAAAATAGTTAATGGCTCGTGATAAACAGGCAAAGTTCACATGTGTGATTCGGCAGATAATACGTAGCTTGTGAATCCCATTAGCTCTCGACATTGTTCTAAATTAGCAGAGCGACCGGAAAGTTTGTGCAAACTCTGCCCCAACTTGGCCGCTCGCGCTTGTTTAGGGCTGCCAACTAAGAACAGGAATTCGATTTCAAGCCGACCTCTTCGCGGCACCTGTGCCAACTCACGACTCTCAACTTTCTCAGCAGCCCCGTCGTTGCGTTGTAATGCCATTACCGCGTATCTTGTAATGCGCTCAATGCAACTTCATACGAATAACTCTGTCGCTAATTCGACTCCTGACGATGACGAGTTTCAATTAATTTCAACTATAATGCTGTGAAATTGGTTATGAAATTTATTACCCCAACTCGACTTAAGTTATGTCATGTAATTCGTCGGCTTTGTGTCTCTCAAACATTTACATCCAAGCTCATACATATTACATACTATTGTACAACAATTTATACTTTTATAATCAAACTTATTTCCAATTGTAACAATTTCAAAAATTATTTTAAAACTATGCCATTCAAATTCCTTTCTACATAAAAATGCGTTTGAGTTATTGTACATTCAAAAAGTCATCGGCCTCTATGCTTAAAGGAAAAAGTTGAATCAAAATCTGTTGGATCGATCTTGATTTGGGTAAATAAATTGATAGCGGAAGCATTATTGAATGGAAGCGCTGAATTGGATCCGGTGTTTTATTGATCTGACCCGATAATGATGTGAAATGTCATGAATCCCAGGTGAAAAGGTTTGTTTGTGTGTTTCAGAAACGGAAAAAGCCTAGGTGCGGCGGTACCGGAGGCAAGTTCATCACCAAGGACTCTGGTGTCAGGGCCGGGGGCCTCTCCAACAGGCTCGGATACCACAACTAGCCCCTCGCCCTCACTCACGTCTCCAACAGTCTCCTCCACCTCTGCTACCGTTACCGGACTCGATAAATCGCTCCTTCAGGTTAGACTCCTTTAGTTTTTTCTCCCTCCAGTCTATTATCTTTATGGGATGATGCTATAACGATTATCTCTGTAACTAAATGCCAATTCCAACTTCACAATAAAGTGCAAACACTTTTGTCAGTCGTATAACATTTATATAAGAATTGTCCTGAGACTAAGTTATGTATGACCCATGTATGTTGCACATTCATCACACATACGCTTTTATATAAGTAAATCTTTATAACTGTTTACAATCCCGCAAGGAAAATAATATATTTTTAATTATATTCAAAATATATTATTTATTATATAAATAAAATATAAACATATATATTTCGTATATCAACCGGTTATATTTTGAATATAATGCGGCAAGATCCTGTATAAACTGAATATAAATTTTATATGTAATATATACAACAAAATATTTTTTTGCATATATCTTGACATATATTTTTGTCTGTGAGGGAAATGAAAAATTAAGTTTGTTTGTTCAGTATGAACATTCTAGAACTAATATAATTGAATCAATATTTTTTCACGTCATAGGTTTCCTTTATATTGAAAGAAATAACATGAGTTAGACAAATTATTAAATTTTTGTTTGTATTATTGTTTAAAAGCTTTTTACTCAAATTTACATTCCATTCAGTTAACTCTGTTCAACTACTCTGTTACTAGTTACAGTGTTTCGATGTTGAATAAGTTGAACTTGAGTTCAGCTCAAACTTTATTTTAATAGTTGCTAATAATATGAAAATTATTTGTTTTCAAATTATTTATGATTTATATTGAGTTTATTAATCATTTTACATACAATTTGAGTACATTGAATATAATCGACACATAAATAAGAAGACACTTCAAAGTGTTTGAACCGTTTTCAAACAATCATAACTTCGACAAATTCGATATAAAAATCGTTAAAGCAGAACATTTGCCTGTTATTTCCAATAAAATGTATATTTTTAAAAAAGTGTTTTTCAGTTAAGAATCTTTCATGGTCATTAGACGCAAAATAATATTTCAAAGATATTTCAATCGAATTGAATATATTAGTTTAAGAATAACAAGTATGACTATCGACACAAGTATCTGTGTGAAGTTCGACGTACAAGCTAGTTTATAAAAATAATTGATCATCGTTACTGCAATTGTCATCCTATTTTTTTATACGACTCAAACGAGAAAGAATGAACTTTAAGAAAAATTAAAATAGAACAAAGATTTTTTAGTACTTTTTGATGTGTAATGAATATGGATTTTTTCATATATATGACTATGTACGCTTCATATATGCATGCACATGATCACTTATATATATTTCGTGCTTTGTTTGTCTGGATCACTCACAAATGAGTTTTTAGTTTTTAAAAATTTCTATTCTATGTATCTGTTGCTGGATATCAAATATTTTGTTAACAATTGAAAACATTTTTTTTTCAATATTAAAACAATGCAAAAAGTTGGTTTCAATATTAATTTTTGGTATTGATACCTCTTTACAGAAAGAAACGTGTTTCATTCACCCAAAAATAGTAAAAAATAATTAGTAACTACCTTTCAAACAAACACGATGATGAAACTAAAAAAAGAGTTTGCAACTTTTTGTCCGATTCGACTGAAGTCTAGAAAAAGATAACAATCTGATTTATCATAACTTTCACACGTTATCGAAAGGCAATAAATTTATAAAGAATTATGGCGGTATGATATTAGATTTGTGCGATTCCTGAGTTTCAGTTTACAAACTTTCGTCGTAGATTACTTAAGCTGATAGCAAAGCGTCGAGATCGAAAAAGTGAATTTTCAAGTTTATATTTATCGGACGAGTTTGTGGTGCAAAGTTGAGTTGTGTACCCTCAGAATGTCTCATCATCTGATAATTGATGGCTTCATAATCTTCACATAATGCTTGCGATTATGTCGAGACATAATTTCAACTATACAGTTTCAAGTTCTTATATATTATTCAAATCGTTATATATTTACGAGATGTTTATATATGAATCTTTATACATCATTAATCATATTTTTCTCGAGTTTTGTTTAATAAAGCCATAGTATTTTATTTCAAACAGAATTTCACGTCTGACAAAATGATACATACTGGACAAACATGAACACTAAAAATTTGATTTCAGCAAAGTCTGTTGTAAATCGATATGCCATTAGGTAACACGTGCCATCGACAAAGACCCACACGCGAATCAACTTTTGTAATGACAAATTACCCTTTCAATACTTCAAAATTACATCAAAACAAATTAAAATGTCTTTTGACGAACGAATTAATCAAGTTGAACAATCGTAATTGAACCCCGTGACACTTTGTTCATTGTCTCTCAATAGTCTTTAATGTCACAGAGGTTGGCCTTTCAAATAACCTTCTACGTTTCAGCTTGCACGAACTTGTCAGTCGGTTTTCCCCGGAACAATTAATCAAATATCACGACGAGCGCGATTCATCAAAAAGTATAATTAAACGAGAGGAACCGATCGATTAATCTAAAATTTACATGCAAAAATGATGAATTGTCAGAAATTCGCGTCCAGCGCGGATGTGGAACAGTGGAACGCGGAAATCGATTTCGATGCTATGGGCGCTCAGATTTTTTTTATAACTCGCTGCAGCGACCGCAGTGTGCTTGGCCGAAGCTTTTTCCTCGCAGTACAGATGTTCACTATACGCTGACGCATCTTGAAACAAGGCGTTCCTTTGTTCAACCAACCGAGTTTCGCCAATCAGTCGCTTTTGACGTCGCGCTCTCCTTATTCTGTATCCGCCGGATGTACGAAATAACTCCGTGCCTTCTTTCGTGGCAAACTTAGATCGCGGTACGCCAAATATGACAGAGAGTCGAAAACTTTTCTTTGTCAATTTAAATTCGTTCAATCGACCCGAGAGATCTTACAGAGCTAGTAGTCAAAGTCAGGATATAGTCAGCCTTCAGCGACAACGACATCATTACCTGTACAAAAAGAATACATATGCTCAAGACCCAACATACAAATATACAACACTTCTGTGGCATTTATAGAAATATATATGAACAACTAATTGGACGAATAACAACAAACAACAACAATATAATCAAAGAAGAAATATTTGTATTTTTAATCTCACTTGTTTTTGTCTTTCTTTCATCTCTTATTTTGTTTCAAATTTTTTGTTTCTTTTGCATAGCCAGGGACAAGTGTGTTTTCCCATTTTATATTCCTTTAGTCGTTGTGACGAAGAAGTCATGGATTCGGCGCTTCGTATACCGACAGCTGCTCTGTTTGCCAAGCGTCAACAATAGCTTGGTTGTTCGAACCGGGCTGACGCTCGCCAAGTCATCGCACCAGTTATCTTGCAGCGTTGCACTGACATGTCTATTGTCTTATTTGCACCAACCAATACGATCCGGCTGTCGCTGTTACGTCATGTTCACCCACCTTATGTGAGCAGCGATCCCGAAATTCAGTTATGATTAGGACCCGTGATTTGAATGCCCCACTTATGCTCGGCACAATGCCTGATTCCAGCACAATATCCGGTAATTTCTAGTCTCATTGTGGATTTGCCTGAATCGTGTTCCTTTTCAAATTTACAAGCATTGTTAGAAAATCCGATTCCTCCAGATTTTCGAAAAAGTTTTTCTCTAATGGTGACTATATACTTTTCGTCAAGAGTCACTTATTTTTGTGAATAGATAGAAATTACATTCGATTAGTATGTCAAGATCATAAATAAGTGAAAAGAGAGTGCTCCCTAGTTGTTCAGATAACTTTAATTTCCTCTAGTATTCTGACTTATCTCGCAGACTTATCGATTCGTCAAAAATATTTATCTCCTCCGACGAGAACCCTTGAGCAGCAGAAACGCCTTATCGATGTGAGCACAGCACTATTCATCTTGTCAAATTAAAGTCGCGCTCGTTCAGCTCACAGATTAAGCATGGAAATGTGCAACATCGACAAAATATGAATTCCATTTTAACCATATTTAAGAAAAAAAAAAAGTAAAAATTAAGAGATTAATATTTGTGTAGCATATTTATCATTTAGTAACTGATCAATGAAATCAATGGATGAATAATGAATACAAAAATATATAAAATATAAATGTAATTGAGGTTTGATAGTTTTGAATAAATTTGAAAGTGAATTTTCCAACATGATATTGACAGAAATCAGAGAAGTTGAAACAGAAAATTCAGTTTACACAGCTAATTGATAGGCAAAATCAGTTGGATCGACTGACATCAGTTGATCGAATTACAAGAATGCTGTTTGACAATAGATATTGATACAGTTGAATTTACAAAAAAAATTCTGTTAACTTATATTCCGTTAACATCAGTGTACTTTATGTTGAACATTACACGGAGAGAAATGATATTCTAAATTTTAGTATTAAAAATCATAAAGTATTGATATACTTTTGTGAAGGCGATTTCTCCTATTAATAATACTAAAATTTAATATAAATTATATTAAAATTTAGTATAATGATATACTAAAATTACTAATACGACTAATATTAATACTACTAATACTAATTTTTAATATAAATTATATTAAATTTTAGTATTATTAATAGTAGAAATCGCCTTCACAAAAGTATATCACTACTTTATGATTTTTAATACTAAAATTTAGAATATCATTTCTCTCCGTGTATCATCAGTTATACATTACCATATACTTTATCGATGTAATTACATATTTAAAAATGAAACGAATATACACACTTCAAATATATTTAAAAATATAGTTTTATTCGTTTGAGTAGATATTACCTCTCGCTGGTAAATCACTTGAAAATTTATTCCACCGGGGATATTCAAAATCATAAAAATTGTAATAAATTCGTACGACTATGAACATCATTGACATTTGCAATATTCTGTACGTACGTTTTATGGGTTGCAATAAAAATAAAAAACAAAAATAAAGAAAGAAATACGAAAGGATTGATGTTGTGGAAGAATGTTTACACGCCTCGTCGAAATATTTGGCTGAGTCGCTTGGACGATTAAGTGCTAATCGCCTCCCTCTGGTCATCAGCAATTTTGACATTTATCCATTTCCTCCCTCTTGTATGCACACATGTACAAGGCCACTCACACTTAAGCATTGCACATAAACACATTGTCGAGTAAAGTCAGCCACTTTGCAGCGGGCACTTGCTCATTTCCGCCTGCAAACACTCTAATTCCGGATCTACCGTTTGGACCGCCATTCGGTAACACTTACACACTCGCTCAACGGCAAACATTCTTTCGATGATGATAAATCAGTTTTATGATCCAGCTACGTTTTAGAATCTCGTTATTTTCGTGTAAGCCGTTTTTCGGCTCATCAACCTTTGCCTATTCCAATTTCGCGATCCACGATATTTCTCATCGAAGAATTTTCCCTCAAGAAATTCGAAACATAAAATGCACATATTTCTACAATTTTTTACCTCACTTTCATTTCGAGAAATAGCAACCGACCCTTTACTTGCGTACTAAATTTATCAAGTCTGCATATTGTGTTTTTTTTTCTTTTTTCGTTTTTTATTTTCTTTTTGTTTGTCTTTTTATTGGAAACTTTTTTTCATACATGAATCTGTGCAGTTTCTAAAATATGCATAGTAAAAGAAAAAAACAGACTTGAGCTCGAATCCCAGACAAACTTGGATGGAAAATATTCAAGTTATTGTACAGGATACTTGAAATGTCGCATTTCATTAATGTAAAAAATTTGTGGGGAAACGTACACAAATGTGTACAGAAAAATATTTTTGCTTGAATAGTGAACATTAATCGATGAAAAAATATTTAAGGGTTTTGATTGTAGAACAGTCTAAGGAGGAAATGACGTTAATTCAAGGGTTGTTTTTCAGATACGTGACTGGCTCACAGTTGTCGAAGAGATGTTGCGACAACAGGTTGTCGTGGTCGGAGACGTCGACGATATTTTGCGGCTCCTCGACAAGCAGAAGGTAAGTTATTTAAACGTGGCGTAAAATCGAATTTTAAATATAAATTATTCTTGTCAAATCACTTTCTCTCTTCCGCGTGTATCGATTTTACTAAATTAAATTCTAAATTATTCATTTTTATCCGCTTTGCATGCTCTCAGCTCAACTGACAACTCAGCTTCACATCTAACAAAAATTGTGGCAGAAATATTAAATGAAATCATGTAGCCAAAAAAAAGCTAACACGTTAGAAAAAAAAAAAAACAAAAACAAAAACAAACAAACAAACAAAATAAGAAACAACAATAAATTCATTTTGTTTGGTCATATTTTGGAATCATAAAATTGTAGTTAAGTCGTTAAATTGTTTCAAGTTGAGCTGCGCTCGAAAGTGTCCTGCAGTAATCTGTGTTATCGACAAGAGCGAAAGCACAAAGTTAACCCTGGTAACCTTCGAGGGTAACAACCCGACTCAAGGCAAACAGACTGAGTTATCGCGTGAGCTTGCGCAAGTTGAATGTCGGTCGTTGACGCGTTATAACTATGTTTTTGTAGAGGTAGGTTCAATAGGTTAGTGCTCACGGAAACCCTGACATTGGCATTGGCATAAAACGTACAACGACCAGGTGCCACGCCTATACAGTTCTATTTATTTCATTATTGATATATATTCAACGTCAACAATCTAAGGCGCAAAATAATTAATATTTTAGACAAAACTGTCACAAGAATAGAAAAGTAATTGACATCAACTGATGTTTAATTAAAAAAATCCAATTTCAAGTTACTTTAATTAAAAACAAATCGATATTGACACATATTTATTAATGATATACCCAAGCTGCAAAACATATACGCACAAATATGCTGCCTGTACTTGTAAATTAATACACCAAATATGAATTACTGAATATTTATTTTTTCGTGTATATAATATTAACTGTAACGTAAAAATGGCAAAAAAAATTGCTGTTATATTATATGGTTCATATCGTTTATTATGAAAGAAAGAAATAAATATTATAATATTACAGCATAAATATATATTATATATATAATATATGTATGCTGTACATGAATTTATATATAAATATATATTCAAATATGAATTTTTATTTATTTTTACAATATTCAGAATATTTATTTTCAATTTTTATAATAAAAGTTAATTTTTCATATATTTATTAGAGGATTTTGTATACATTTAAACAGATCAGTTGAAAAATGAAAAAAAAAAATGATAGTGTGATTTCGCAAGTGGAAAAAATGGAACAATTTGTGCAAAACAAATATAGCGAGTAGTAAAGACTCGTGTTTTATTATTGTGGAGCAAATCATACGGTCGAATATAAATTAAAAATTGGAACGCATATAATCAGGCTGGTATAAGAATCGAACGAGTAACAGACACGCGAGAGTTGGCACTCACTTCTCGGGTGACTTTATGTTGATTGTTCCATGGCTGCAATGCTTTTCTTCGATAATATAATTACTTGTTCATTACGTACATTCGCGTACGGCGTCATTGTTTGCCACGTATAGAACACTCGGGTTCATTAAAAAAGATTGCAATTGACCGATTACACTCAGGATATTCGTTGCCGGCGCTATTATCGCGATTCTAATGAATCGCACTGGAATTCAATAATTTGCATTTCGATAAATCACCTTTTTCACAGCTCTTTGGATTTTCATCCAATTTCAATTAGATGAATATGTTTTTTTACATTAATGTCATATATAAATTCACATGAAATCCTTCGCAGATGGTGTAAAGTGTTTTTGAATCTGGACTAAAAAAACAGTACCAAAAAGATGACTTAACACGTCTTGGGGCGATAATTTTTCACCGAGGGTGCGATTATGCTAATACATTAAGTATGATAGTTATGTCACGTTGCTCGGAAGGATAGCGGTGAAGTGACTTGGCTTATATATTATCGTCAAAATTTATAATCAGCAAAAAATTTGACGCATTGCAATTGAGAGAGTAATTTCTATGGCGGATGCGGTCTTCTACGAAATGCCCGCCGGGCGAACATCACTGCCTTCTTCGAGCATTTTTTTTCATTTAACCTCTTTTCTTAATCCTTCCAACGTTTTCATCATTTGATCTCTTCTTTTTCATCATAGTAACTTTAGCTCTACAATTTTTCTTTAGAATTATTACAATCTGTTTTCCATTACTCATCCATTGATAAATTAAAAACACGGAATAAAAAATTAATCTTAATAATTGCTACATTCAATTACTGCATGAAAAATGAAAGTCTCAAAGTGTTCGAGGAATTCCATCTCAGATGTAAAAAAAGATGAATATTTCAATTTAATTTTCTAAGAAATGTTGCAACATTTTTTTAAATTTGGTTTCACATAGCTTTTTATCGGAAATGAAAATTATAAAATACATTTTTAAAAAATTTTATGATGTCCCTGGCGACCACTTGCATGAAGCAGTGATTTAAAATAATCGATAACGATTGACATCAAGGGAATCGGCCGAAATAACAATTTCCAATGGGATTTCATTGATAATACTAGAAACTAGTTTTTAATCGATGGATAAAAAAACAATTATTGACAAAATAAAAGTTTCAAAACGAATTTTTCGCTAAAAATTCGAGATTAGATTGTCTGTGAAAAATCGAATTTCGAAAATTGGAAAATCGATTGAACGCTGATCGTTACATTTATTAATAAAATTCCATTGGACTTTTTATTTTTAGAGAATATCCCTAGTATTAATCGTTGTCAACGCAAAGAGCTTTTTCCCTTATGGGAATTGCTGCTATAGACACCATGAGAGTGGTTTTGATATGAAAAAATTTATTGTATATGTTTTCATTTGAGAAATAAATAACCGAAATCAGATTGAACAAAAAATATCGTTTTTTTTCAAGAGAGAGTGAGAGAAAAAAAATTTCCATAGTTGAAAGTTCTTTATCATAGAACTTTTTCAAGTTGGAATTTATGTTGATGTTTGAGGTAGATTTAACACCTTAATATTGACAGATAATGATTAAATAAATGATTGATAAAATAACTGGGACATAGATGTGAAAATATAATATGATTGTGTATGGATTAGCCGTAGATATATTTGTGCATCTCATTTAGAACAAGCAGAGAGGATGGATAGATTACAAGGTATAAGATGAACAAGATAAATGGGATATTGAGGTTTAGAAGGTAGATTTCACAGTGAAAAGCAGACGTGCGCAATGACTCTTTGAATGGTATAGTAATTGAAGCGCATATTAATATGTGTGTTTGCGGCATGTGTACAATATTCAGAACGATATTGGGAAAGGCGTGGTGAATCGATGTGTGCAGACCGGCGGTGCACGCCGGGGCAAAAATCGATGCACGATATTCGGCTTTGAATAGGAAAACCGCACGTGTACTTGTACGGAGCAATGCCTGTAGACTGCAGATGTGAGGTGGATATTTGCAAGACGTCGCCAAACAAGTGGATGCTCCCATCTCTCCGCGCATTATTTTGCTGCAACATTTCTTGTTTGTCATTCACAAAAAAGTCGATCTAACAACTTTCAATTTTGTATCATTATTTTTTTTATTAAAATTTCTTGTCATCAATTTATTTCTTACTTTTTATTATTTTTCGTTAAAAGTTATTACGAAAACCCACACAAATACATATACATAGTTCGATAGAGTTTACGAAACATGATAATTTCTACTGAAAATTTGAATTTTCACATGAAAAGCACCTTTTGGATACTGCAGTTGAATCAAGTCGATCAAATTTCTAATTTAACCGAAATCTATAATGTAAGCATCAAATGTGAAGTCAAATATATTCATGAAAATGACAAAAATTTTGTTATAAAAATAGTTTTTGGTAGAAATAATAAATAAAAAAATTGAAAGTTCTAAAAAAATAGAAAAAAAAGAAAAAGAAAATGTTATTTTTGAAAGTAGTTGATAATTTACGAGCTGCAAAAGATGTGAAATAAGATGCAGTGCTCAATCTACAAGAAGCTTTGAAGTCTGTGCAAACGTATTCATACTTTTTCTTCGACGTAGTAAATAGAAACGTTTTAGAAATTGTACAATTTATGGCACCGTGGCGCAAAAAATAGAGTGCAATAATTGCACTTAACTTCACTTGATTTGATAAATTAAAGGCAGAACTTTGTGTAAATGATACTTTCGTTGTTTTATAAAGAAGAGCTTTTGCATGAACAAAGTTTATGTGAGACGTGCGAATATTAAGTGGGCATTACGAAGTCTATCGTTATGTTCATGGAAATGTTGAAAGTTTGCAAATTGTGCGAAAAAGAAGCTAAGAAATGAGTGTTCAAATTATGTTTCTGCGCGGCACTAAGCATGAATAATGCAGTCATCGATCGGAGATACCAACGTCTCTCTATGCGTTTTTAAAAATGGGCGCAATGTTTTGGCCTCACGTGCTATGTGGTGTCGCATCATACCGTTAGCTCCACTACTGTGTAACTTGTAACCGGTCTTGAAATATCTTTCAAATGTTTTTTCAGTTGAAAACGTCCATTAGAAGAAAAATATTGAGCAGATCGAGATGAAAATAAATATTCGCCAACATATAAGTTACTATATATCACATGTACGCGCAAATGTTTCAATGGACGTATATATGTAAAATAAATTTACACTCATAAATACAATCTCATATATACAAAATAAATTATATCATGATGAAAATATATTTTGGTGTATCAAATATATTTGTGGCAATACGGGTATAATATTTATCATATATTTGTTTATCAATTTCAAAATATAACCAAAATATATATATTTTCGACGGCTGTATTTTCGTCTGTGAGGGATATGTAGCATAAATAACTCTCGATATATGACTACATATACAGTTGTTGATATATGATATATAAGGTAAAATATATACCGTATGGATGTTGCGTTTACGTAGGCATACTAGAGTTACAGTTTCGTTTTGCCCGAGGACGTGTACCGTCGCAGAGAATAAGTTTTTATATTTTTATATAGATGACTTTAAGTTCAGTCGCATAACTAGACTGAAGTCGGTTGTTGGGAGTAGACGGCTGCTCCATTCAAGCCTCTGGAGTACTTTTGTTGGTTTCAACCTCCGTGTATGTCTGATGTTTGAAATAAAAAAGTTTAGATAAATTAATGGAATCAAAATGTAGTAATTGCCAACTAAACAGTGCCAAAATGGTGAACTAATTCTATTTACTATCAAAGATAGATCGATGTTAATCGATGGGGAAGCGATTGATGATAAGGTCAATTACTTTATTAAATATTCAATGCTGATCAGTGTTTGCAATTCAAAGAAACCAAATGTTCGCAGTTTGATCCGCTCATTGTACCTTCCAAATTAACCGCCACTGGGTGGTTGCGCAAACTTCTGCATCCAGAAATCTCTTCCAACATACATTTTGTGAGCACTGGTGCGTCTCTGAATTCATATTTGTTTTTTTACATTGGATGCAATTTCATTAGGACAATTACAACTTTGAAAATTTTATTTCAAATGCTTTTATGTGCTAATAACGAATAATTTCGTGAATATTACCGTCGAGTGGAATTATTTACAGCAGTTTTCGTCGCAAATTAACCGGCAAATAAATTTCATAACAAGAGCTATCAAAATGTTAATGATCCGACTAACATGTAAAACTAAGAATAGTTGAACACAGGAAAAAAAAAAATGATTGTATGACTAAACGCGGTTGTAGACTCGCGGTGGGTCGATTGCCAGTTTCAGCAGGTACTTAGCTGGCGCTACGACTCAAACCGATCGATAAAGTTGTTCCCGGCCTCCGACTCTTTTCCAGACGAACTCGCATTCTTAGAGCTTACCATTGCTGTCGTTTTTATCAACCATCGTCTACTGGACCTCCTTGATAATTGAATCAACACATTCTCTATTAAATTCTAGACGAAGTTGTATTTACTTCACCCACACCAAACGTAGTTGTGCAAATATTCCACAAGCCCCTATCTTCTTCTCTTAGCGGTTGCCTTATTATTGCAAGTTTCCAGTGCAAGGAAAAACCGGTAAAAGCTGGGTACAAACTTTTCGTCATAAAATATGACTACGTTGACAAAATTTCATGAGAAGCAACTTTTTTTTTTTCTTCATTTCATTTATCCAGTATTTATATCGTTTATTCATCATTTAATATGAATTAGGCCGGGGGATGTGATATTCAAAATAACTTTATTATCTACGAAAACAATTTACGTTCTTTTGTTTAGTTTGATTTCAATTGATGTTGAATGTACGAATAATGATTGAATTTTAATATAAATCAAATTACCAGTGAATTTTCGAATGCAATAATATCTATACTGTCACGAATACTTGAGCAGTCGCTGTTCATTCATTTTATTTAATAATTTCATAACACATATTTTATTTTCTGCACATTAATATTCAATTGTTGAATTATGACTTTCAGAATGTTTTACGCGAGCTGGAGCAGAAGAAGCCACAGCTTGACGAGCTTGTACATACGGCGGAGAATCTTCGTGCCGACACAAATCGACAACAGTTGCATGGCAAAGGTGAGTGAGTCATCAATAATACCAATCGGATATTTGCGGTATATTCCACAATTTCTCATTGTCAGTAATTTTAACGAAGAAGAAACGAAATAATTCATTTATTTTTTAAGTTGAAACTGATGAAAAATCAATTTGAAATATTGAATTTGCGAACATACATTTTGTAAGCGGTTAAACCCGAATGAAAGTAAAGTAAAATTAATCATGTTATCTTATTGATAGAGAAATCGATAGGGAACGAAGTTAACGAGTTCGCCGTGTTCTCAATGATAATAGAGGAAAGACGTTTTTTTTTATGTCGAGCACTAATTTCGATAAAACCAGCGCGCGCTTTCGTAAAGTAATTATCAGACTGAGTTTTCATTCGCCCAATGAATTTTCGCGACAGCTGACTTTAATAAATGGCTGCAAGCGACAATAGGCAAATTGTAACACGCAGCTCCACAATTTTCCTTGCTATTTACATGGGCTTCGGAATGGTGCATTAACGACCTTATAACTTAGAAAGTCACTCGCAAATATCGGTCCAGAAATATTACGTTCCTATCGTTCTCAATGTAACGAGACATTCTTTTCTTGCCTGCTTCCATTCAGTCATAACGTAACATACTGTTTCATTAATAATCCCATTACACGTCCAAATATTACTTTTTACTAATTTCATTCCCGCGATACAAATATTGTTAATTCATACTTCTTCAAGTCTACACTGTAAAAAAGAAGTATAATTTCAAAGCGAATTTGCTGTATTTTTCAAGTTCGACTTTAAAATCAACCGATTTGATTGGTTCAAATTTAAAATTTTTCAAGTTAAGGTTT